>CM060947.1:81316145-81438645 GCA_030765055.1 Mantis religiosa
CTGCAAACAAGAAAAGTTAACCTTTATCCTTTGCCCCCCAGAAAGATATAATTTCGCCTTGTTGGTACACCAACTCTCAAAACAAGCAAAAGTAGAGGGTTGAAAACATTGACCCCTTCTTCAATGTACCGCTTCAAGTGTAGTTTCGATCCGCGTTTCCCTCAGGCTGCGCGCAGCAAGGTTTTATGCACATACTCGTGTTAAATATGTTTCCGAAAGCGAATATTATAAGTGCACTTAGAATACAAATATTTGATGGAAATAACATTAGAAGTTGGGTAGGCAATAGTCAGGGATGGATTTAAGATCTTTTTTTCTATTTAATATGTGCACTTTATAGATGCACAATAGCAGTGGTGTTCAGATGCTGTTTAAAATGTTTTTACCGTTACCTATTGCATGCATAGAACAGGGGAAGATAGGTAGTGGAGGTGTGACGTCAGCTCCGTTTGGTCTAACCATCAAATATGCCCCCAAAATAAAGGAAGGTTAGCGTGTAACGTCACTGCGCTGATTTCTGCTGCCCAGAAGGAATGAAATAGTTTGCTGTGTTGGGGTTCCGATAGCGCAGGAAACACGGGAAACGCTTCGAATATTAATAATATGTACAACTTACATTTTGGGTGTTGAAATATTAATGCTGACTGCTTTAATTAGACAATTTGTCACAGTTTATAAATAATTACATTTTCGCTCTGTGGTATGAGATAATATATAAAACTTCAACTCGTAGTTTATCTGAAGTTCAGGCGTATTATAAAGTAAATAAAATAAAATATAAATTAATTTTCTCTGCAAATTAGATGAGACCCATTCATAAAAGAATTAGGTGCACATTTTCCGATATTTTCTGTTTCTGTTTTCTTTAACTAGTTTATCATTGTCGGGACGTTATGTCTGGGAAATTTGTAATCGAAGGCTGCATGTTAGATTGTGATTTGACAAGGAACTTCGGGGTTTGGACTTAGCTAAAAAATTGTTCGCACACATGTGTGGAACCAAACATACATAATGTCCGTGCGGCAAGTGAATACAACTTCGGATATCTGGTTTGGGGGACATTCTTGTAAAAACCAGCCAAGTATTTCTTTTATGTATATTTCTCCTTCAATAAATCGTCATATTGTAAACTTAACAGTTCCATTTGGTACGTGGCAAATACATTGTTGTCATCGAGTGCGCTACACTTGACTGAACCCTCAGATTTTGTACTCACAGCGCCATTTACATACAACTTGGTACTACACTGCTCTTGTGTGATATCACACGCACTGGAGGTCTCGCTCCTGGCTGAAAGATGTAAAATCTGAAGCTGTCTTCCTCTAGCATAGAAAGAGAAGAAAATTGGGGAAACCGGAAGGTAGCAGACTAAAGTTCTGTAGGTAAATTAGTTCAAAAAGAGTGACTGGATAAGAGTAGGGTACATTGACCATTGTGGCGCTCAAAAAAGAAAGGTGTAATATGAATGAAAACGAATTCAGCATATTTGAAAGTGTAAGTAAATTATATTGTGGAAAAGTTAACACAACTTTGCACAGAACGTAAGAAACTAACTATATGGAAACAAGATAAACATAAAATAGAAATTAAAAAATCGGAAAATGGATGAAATATAAATGGTATTAAATAATGACAAAATAAGGAATTAAAATAGAAATTTGCGAGAAATGTAAGAAAAGCAAACGGAAATTTAGTATCAAAATAAGAGTTGCAATAGTAGGAGAACCTGCGTTCTCTCGAAGGTCCACGCTCTTCGAGCTTCAAAGCAACGATCCGTTGCCTTCGTCGTACTCTGCGATGTTGTGACTGAGGAGCCTCTATCATCTCAGGGTCCGCCTTGACGAGTATCTGTATCACTGTTAATTGCTATGGAGTTGGTGCGGGAGGGACTCAGGATTCTTAGTAAAATCATGGTATCGGCGTTCCTAGTTACGCGGATATTTGCTGTGTTTCACTAAATAATGAACCACTCGCGAAAGGAAATATACTGACGCAGCTTTAAAATGTTTAAGAAAATATCATGGGATGCACTTCGCACTTCACTGGATGCAAATTATATCGCGCTCGTTGGAGCTGTTACGTTTGCCCTGCTCGAGACTTCGCCATACTGCCCTCAATTCACCCCAACATGACCTTTCCACATTTATCTAGAGCTTTAGAATTGTCCTAACCCACAGCAATGTTTCTATTTTTCCACTAATTACTTCATTTTTATCTTTGCTTTAATTGGTTCCTTTTATGAAGTTGGACATTCTAACGGCACTCGAAAACAATTTCTTGGTAGACGCTTTTCTCCGAAAGAACGGCAAATTCTTCCACTCGCTACGCAAAAGAAGGCAAATAACTTTTATTGCTCGCTCTAAGGGTAACAACTGATTTGAGGAGATCGTCCGTTGCGTCACCGAAATCTGGTACACTTTCCTCAGTCACTACGCCTATAATTATTGGTATCTAATAAATATCGAATTTCATACGTTTTATACACGTTTTCAAGGACTTTCCCGTAATACATTTGTACAAATACTAATATAAAACACCATAGATGTTTGCTGTTGAATAATACATAATTGTTACTAGCTCTTGAATTAATAATATCTAATAGTTCAGTTTTATACAGGAATGGAAAATAAACGCTACAAACGTCAAAGGAAACACACAGAAAAATAAGACTCGCGGTGGCAAATATAGCTCAGTGAAGTAAGACGCAAAACAAAAAATGAAATATAATATCCATACTTATGATAGAGAAATATGTACAGCTTTAACCCTAAAGTCGCCATCGAAATTTCATCAGAAATGAGTACTTTGAGGACACCAGAAAGGACACCATATGGACATTTTGAAAAAAAAAAAAAAAAAAAAACTAAGTAATATTGAAGCTATCCTTTACAATGCGGAGATCCCGTTACTTCTTATTTCACTAAAAAGTTAGTGAAACGATTTTGATTAAGATATTATATGATTTAAATACCTTTATAGTAAACAAAATATATACCTACATTGAATTTTTGGCGTATATATGTGAATATTCATTCTGAATATCTCTTTTATAAGAACATCACATAAAAGGCGAACACGCAGTATCACGTGCAGGCAACTGTCTATAAACTAGGTGTGAATTTACAAATACTTGGAATTTTAATTAATATTTTAAGTCTATTAAAGGCATTCAAGAAAATAGCTCAAACATAAAACATAACAGCTGAAAGTGAAATAGCTGTTCGCAATGAGAGTAATTAACCTTTCATCTATTGGAAAACAATCGCCTGCAGGTATGTATAACAAGAGATAAGATAGAAGTCAACTCATTAATCAACAGTGGATTATTATCAGTGGATGAAAGTACATGTTGGCACATATGTAAATGAACTGGCCAAACAACTAGGGAAAGAAACAACCGAACGAAAAGGTGTAACATAAACTATGACAGAATCTAATAAACTACATTAACAAGAACTGAAGAAAGTCTTTGAAAAGTGGCGACAACGATGTTAAACTTTAACCAAGAGAGCAGTTACAAAGCAGTTGTATTACTGGTTCTATTGTATAATGTATCCTCACTGTATTTTAAGAATCACCTGGTTGAAGATGTTATTTAAAGCTGTAGCAACAAATCCTGGACAATTATCTAGTCAAATTAAATAATTGAAGTATATGGAATGATTTAAAGGACTGTATGTTTTTACAGTACGTGTTTGCTACTTATTGTGGTTTCCCAGTTGTATTGACGTACAAACATTCTTTCGGAATGAAGAGGATTTCAAGCTTCTTCGCAGAAAATCCAAGATAGGTGTATATTTTACTGCTTATGTTAATATATTATCTATTTTATGGAATTTTAATAAATTAATGCCGTTATTTATAGAGTGATAGCAAATGGGTCACAATCATTCCTAAATTGGTAAAAACAAAAGTCTAAAAGAAAGCAGATAACTATATATCGACACTACAAAATGCTAACATTATTTAAATAAAGTAATTGAAACAAATTTTCAACAAACTTATTGTAGTAAAACAAAATATCTGACAAAAGTAGGCAGTTTAAGCAGTAGTGTTTTACATACAGCGATAGTTATAAGCATGCTATTTATTTAACGTGTTATTTCTTTCGTGTAAAATTCACTGAAAAATAATTTTTTTGTGGAAGAAAAAAATTATTATTCGTTTATAACAATGGGGTATATATGCAAATAAGCATTTTCAATTTGTTTGTTTTTGAAATGAAATTAAAAACAACAGTGATAGTTGACTGATAGTTTCTTTTTTCTATGCTAATTTCTTGCCTTCCCAAAATAGCAGATCAGAGAGAAGATCTCTTGGTTCAATAATCAGCTAGCAGAATTTTAATAACATTTTAAGAAACGAAATAGTCCACATATTAAGAGTTTATTTTGGGTTATTACACACGCGAGAAGCTACCAACAGTTACTTGGTGTAATTGTCCCGCGGAAGCCAGTTGCACCACAAGACTTAATTTGTCACACCAACTGTGCCAGAGGCGTGGCAAATTTAAGTTCGTGGATTCCGAGGTTTGTAGCAACAAGCACACTACAGCTTCTAGATCATCCAGCATCCACCTCCTGCAGTAGCACATAACACTCCACAAACATAATATTCCTTGTTTACAATAACAGTTAAATAGTTATTTTTAAATGAGTTACCAAGCAGCAACTTAGAATATTCTCAACTTAAATGTAATGTTTAGAACTTAAATGCACTTTTCGTTTTTCAGCAAAGCTTTTCTCACTGACACACATACACCAGCAACCGTTTCCTATTTTTATGACCAAGGTGACCTAAAAGAATATATTTTTGGTAAAATCTGGTAAGGTATTGAAATTTGATTGAAATGCAATACTTTCTTCATTTAGGCAGGTAGTGTAAAAACAAATCTTTATCTGCCATTATCATTTGTTGAATTTATAATTCATAACGCTTACTAAAGGTTCTCATATAATTTTTTTGCCAGCTATTAGGGCGGCACTGTCTATAATTGCAGCGGTTGTACTGTATTGAAGAGACATTCACAAATTGCCCAGCGGGGACTCCATACCTGTAGAACCCATTAGCGGAACAAAAGTAAAATCAAGGGACGGACGACTAAATGAGATAAAATTCAATGAATCGCGGAATTTCCCGGCTTTCGTATATTTTTGTTTCATTGGTCTCTGTCCCATAGAATTTTATTTAAAGGAACTAATATGGCTAATTGGCAACCGGTACGGGGAGGGCTGGGCCAAGCCCCAAACTGGGCAGTGACCAATCGACCAACAATAACTTAGTTTCCGCTGCAGCTAACGATCCTGGCCAGCGAACTGGAATACACGGAATTCCTCGTGGTTAAACAGAATCCAAAGCCATAGGTCAAAAACTAGGTGATGTGGAAGTACAATTTGCGGCTGTCAGTTTTGTTGGCGTTATAGCTTGGCAGGCTCGTAAGTTTCAAAAGATGTTTATGTGGCTGGAGGTGACAATCTCGCTGGTTTAAAGTAATAAATATAACAAACTCAGTCATGTGAAATACGTCACAGTCAATATCATTTGGATATATGACAAGCGCAATTCATAGGGATCGATAGCCGTGTAGTGAAAAGATGAATGACTTAAATTTACAATGTGCACAGTTGCAGGAGTTCTGAAGGGTGGAGCAGGACTAAAATAATAATACCGCTTTTGCAACATTTTAAGCATTTGTTCTGCTATTTAATAGAACTATTTCGGTAATAATCCGAAATTATTGGTGCACTATAAATAACACTTGTGATTCAAGCTTCTCTATGGATTTCAAACAACGTCTTCCAATGTTAGCCTTTTGCTTTTTAAGACCACCAAATATGATCTATAAGACCCAGCAAATGATGACTAGAATTTTTATAACATGGAAGCATCTAGAGGGCAAAGCTCATTACGTAATGGTAGGGTAATGATGCTGGTACAATGTGTGGGCCTACATCATACAGTTTTACCTCGAACCATGTTGGCCCTTGGAGATACTACACATGGAATTGATAATTGGCTGTATAATGTAGTATATCCTGAATCTATGCGATTCTGAAGGTTTTCGGTAACATTAATAGCAACCTTCGTCTACATTTAAAGTCATACAGCTCATGATATAGCATCCAGGTGAATGACAATTAATTTAAAATATAAATCATAGTTATGTCCTTCTCAATTTTAAAATAGTTAAAAGTAGGCTTAACCTATTCAAGGAGAATCGAAAACCGGCTCCTCGCATTGGAAGCAGGAGCATAAAGCGTAAGACCATAAGCAAATATATGGAATATCAGTTTTATAATCAATGGAATGGACACTGCTATAATTGTCCTCAACTCTAATACAGTCAAACCTGCCGAAAACGAACCCCTTATTAGTCGGAAACCTGGACAAACGGAAAATAATTATGCTCAATGCCGGGAAACTGCCTAACCTGGAAACGGAAATACTTTTCGGAAACCGTTTATGAATATAGCCTGATTAAAACGGATTACTTTATGCGTATAGGTTACAAAAAACGTGTTTTAAAAGTGCATTAATTTTGAGAGCGACTTTACTTGCACCGAAGTTTCATGAACCATAGAGTCATAAACTGTAAGCTCTCTTCCACAACACATGTTAAAAGTCCAACAGTTTTGCAGTGTGTTCATCCTCAGTTTCATTGTTACAAGTGATCAAGTACGAGTGGAAGATAACTATGAACTTCGGTGATTTTTAAAAACATGGTTTTTTGGAAAATTATGTAAAATGAATTCTAAACATCAGACATCTCTCGAGAAAAAATAAGATTACCGAAGAACATGAAAATGACAGCGTCCAGCTAAAAGTTTAACATTGTTGTTTATAGTGTAGAAAACACAGATTTATGAGATTCTGAAAAACCAAATACAGTTTAAAAGACGAGTGGTTAAAGAGAACAACAAGGCATGTAAAGCGCATCATAAAATCTACAGAGTATGGTGAGCTATGTCAGATTTATTTGTAAGCGCGCCCATTTCTGGACCACTGCTTTAGACTCAAGCTTTAGGAACAGCAAGCAAATTAGGCAAAGACAACTTCAGAGCTTCAAATGGAGTTGATATACAGATAGTTGCAGATTGGAAACGGAATATTGAAAACAGACAGGATAACCTTCGATTTTTGTACGTAAGTTCAAAATATAGTACGTAATATACAACAACCTATTATTCACATTTCATTCTTTATTACTTCTTCTATGTAAACCTGTGCGTCTATAGCTTTGGTAATTTCTTTGTATTTAAGCATAACACTTTCTAAGACAGAAATCTGTGTAAACTGAAAATACATGCCGGAACGATCGCGTTCCGTTTTAGAGAGGTTTTACTATACTAATAAACATAACGCTTACTGTTATATATTTTATATAACTCCATCAGCAATAAAATCATGACCTCAGTAAACTATTCATTTGATACTCAAAATCAGAAAACGATTGATAACCAAATACTTCATGAGAAAACTTTTAATATATAAAAGTGTAGGAGAAAGAAAATCTAAGAAAAAGGAAAAGTAAAGGCTGACTCAGAAACTTCTTGACATATTCCTCGTATAGTAATTTATGCATTTGTGCTATTAATTACTGGAAACTATCCCGACAATACAAGAAATTTTAGCTGTCGTTATCGCTCGTAAACGAGGTTTAACTTACGAGCAGATCCAACAGAAAATCGCCAGAAAGATCAGGAAAACCAGGATCCACAAACAAGCTATTACAGCTCTATTACTGGAACTGAAACGAGAAGGATCCTCTGCTGATGAAGCGTTGGGAAATCGGCTACAAGACCAGAAGGCATGCACACCATTCTGGATGCCATCAAACAGATGGCTCGCCCACCTCGGTAGCGTAGGTGGTAGGACGTCTGCCTCACGTTCAAGAGGTCCCGAGTTCGAATCTCAGTTAGGTTGAGTTACCTGGATAAGGTTTTCTCCGGGGTTTTCCCTTATCCTTATCCTTATCCATGGACCCAGGATACATTTGAGCATCACTTCACATATTTCATTCATCGTCCGATATGACTTAACTTGGAGGACGTAATTAAAAAAAATGGATGACTTAGCAGAGAACTGGTTATCACCCAAAGCGCTGTCTGATACCTTCTGCATCACATTGCACAAATACGCTTACCACATCCAGATAATGCATAAGCTTGAACCATTGCAGCTCAAAATACTATGTGTGATGAACTGTTAAATGTCACTAAAAATGAATACCTAGTGGATCATGTGTTGTTCAGCGATGAGACAACTTTTCACTCTTGTGGACATGTCAATAGGCATAGTTGAGGATTTTGGTAGAGAAACAGCCAAATGGCATACAAGAGTTCCGGAGAGACCAAGGGCAAATGTGTGCCTGGGAGTAACAAAAACAAAACTTTAGGGGCCTTGAATGTTTGCGGAACCAAGTCTAATTGTGTATCTTGACATGCTACAACTACCTACATTCTCGGAACCACAGCTGGCATAGGATGCAGTACGAGATATTGTAGTTATCCAGTAAGACGATGCACCAACCCATTTTGCCATTACTGTTCGTGAGCACTTCAACGAAGTAATCCCTGCTAAAAGAATCGGAGAGAGCTCACTGAATAGCTGCAGAGGTAGCTGCAATTTCGCCAGCTATGCTGGCGATATTCTTTTTATCTACGTATATGAGGTGAATTAGAGGCCAACACATTGAAGTCTAGTGAGTTTGTCATCTGGTAGTCATTACTTTCCTGAATAATAAATTTCTTGATATAAAATAACGTTGGAACGAAAATTTCGAATCACTCAGTATTTTGAAAAGTAAAGAATGTTAGACAAGGTAAACAGTATAACAGGTATTTAAAGCTGAAGATAATCCTATTTATTGTACATAAAAGTTATATTTTGAAAGTTTTCTTTGTACATTTACTTTGTTTAACATTTGATTCCTTAAATAAAGACTTTAAATGACTTTTAAACACATAGCTTAGCACTTTTCAGCACTTTCCAAGGATATAAGAAGATTTTAAATAAAGCTAAGCTTCACATGGAATGATGTTCATTTTTTTTTTTTTTCAATATTTAATTTTAACTATGTTGATTAAAATGTCACTTTTTCCTAGCTGTGCCCTCCTAATTCTACAGATGCGATTATTTAACTGTCAAGATCTGTGCTGAAACATTTACACCTAAGAATTACTGCATTAAATTACTGCATTAATTACTGCTTACTATGTAATATTTCAATAATTATTGTATCGTAAAAACGTACCTAACGTGCTGTGTTACTACTTTTTACACAGCACGGGATCTATATAAAGCAACAGGAAGCCAACATTTGGGCATACACACTCGAAGAAGCGAATAATTTGGTGTGATACATGAATCTGCTGCAGAGCTGCCGTTACTGTGTTGTAGTAACGTCCATGATGGCTAAGTGACGAATCAAAACATAATCCTCATAGAAGACAATTCCAGAAAAATAATTAAAAAGGGGGAGGGGAAATTTTATCTAATGCAGTGATTTCCCAATTGCCATGTCCCTCTCAGGCACGTTTGCAGTGTGCAGACCTGCATTACGTATAACATAAGAGCACCATAGTGCTTTAGATTTTCCCAAACATTTACATAAAGAGGTCTAGAAATTTTGGGACAGAAACCACGTGTGATATTTTGTAACTTTAAGCTATATTTTCAGCCGTTTACGGCCTTAAGAATGCAATATTTATGAAAAAGTAACACTGATAAATTATAGAAGTAATATTAACCGTGATCAGATAAAGCTTAATACAGTTCAAGCCACTTCATAGAAAAGAAAAACAAATTAATTATTAGCCTTTCATTTGGAAGATTTTCCATTTAGTTGACATATAAATGGGTTTGTAAATACGTTTTTACATAGTATTTTATACGCTTCCCATTCACACTTCCTGTATTCAGCCTTTGTTACGTAACTTATTTGATGTTTTGTCCCCTTTGCTGCATGTACTACACAAGTTGCATTAAATCCTCCAATTTCTTATAAATTTATTAATTAAGACATGGAGTATAATCATTTAAATCCACATGGGTATCACTGCCTCTTCATTTCTTAATATTTTCTTACGTTTAATTCACACAACCAGTATGCGAATTTTTACTTTTCGGGGGTGAACAAGCATATATAGAAGCCGATGGCTACTTCACCCCCAAGGTAAACGGTAACCTGATAATTCAACCCTTGTTCAATAGCTGAAAGCGAATAATTTTATTGTCATATAGATAGAATATATAAATATGAGCAGCTGGCATGCTTAATTTGTAAGATTACTCAATCACACTTGTCGGTGTTCACTATTTCCACCGACCAGTCTGAGTAAATAATCTTAAAAATTAAGCATGCCAGCTACTCATATTTATATAAAAGATATCTCACTTGTAACAACTTGACAATTCTTCTTTCAAATGTAAATAGAATTTCTGTTATACGCCATCAATACCTTATTCGAGTTTACATCGTATTTCCAACCTCTTCTTTTTTGTCCAATGATGCGCTTGTTGTATTTGTACAGTAATTTATTATAATCTAAAACCATCAAGTAAGACATCTAAATGTCAAGCGACGAAGCGTAAGCAAAAGATAAAATGTATCCAGGATATATAACAAGCAGATGTTTACTGCACGTAATCCCTTTCTGTTGTAAGGTGCTTAGCTCCCATTGCGGGAAAGGTGATTACAGTACAAGGACCCTGTATATACAGGAGCAAAAAGAAGTTTGGGTTGTCAGAGTTTTGTGAATCTCCCTCAAGTCTGCCCAAATTGCTTATTCTACAATCCGGCTGATACTAAGAGAAATGCATAAGATATAGTTTATTATACCCATCATATTAATCTGATCGGTCATTTGTATATTTGAACCAAAAAAATGTTTATTTCACATCCTTTCATTATGATATAAGTTAATATGGTTAGTGCAAATAACAAACAGTACTAAAGCCTAGTTTGCTACAAATACACTTTTATAGCTGCAAAACAACACCAGCATCTACGATGTTATAAAGGAAACGTGCCCTATCTCATTGCTCAGTGCAAAAAACTATAGTGAAAAATATATCTGTGAATTATGTTTGGCTAAGTGATATATGAACAACATCTGATGTTTTGAGGTTATAGCAGCAAAGTGTCCATTCTGTCCATTAGCTGAAAAATAATAACTTTTTCTTAGCTTTCGAGTAGAGCAATAATTCACTCCTAAATAGGGCTGCTGGAGCATATAATACCTTCGCCAACAGTCTGCATTACTCATTTACTCACAGATGAGAAAACCATTTTTAATAACAAGCCCAGACTTAAGATTCAAAGTGAAAACTGAAAAATATAATCTATCAGCACTTGATGCTCACTTACAATCACAGTGCTAAAATCCTCATTCGTATTCTTTAGTTATCCTTTAAATCAAGTCCTGATTCCTAGTTTTTGACTTAGAAAGAAATCATTGTCACGACTGTTGCCAATGACTTCTGTGAATCACCGCATTCCAAGACCTTTGTTATTTGCAAAGCACGGAGCATTGAAGAACACGAGTGGTTACGAGCCGGAAGTACCTACCTCTTTGCTGTAATGTGCTGATTGTTTCCAGACCGTTCGATCTCGGGAAATCTAGAAGAATCGACTTCCAGAATGACCCATCCAGGCATTTTGAGAGACTTCGGTATTCTTCCTCGACCCTCTGATACAAAAGTGAATGCAAACTCTAGCCTGGATATTAATTCTGAACGAGTTGACCAGAAAGTTAGATGCCAGAATATCGGAAAGCAGTTCAAGTCTTACGGGCATTAAGAAACATAACCACTGACAAGTTCCCTCTGTGTATTTCTGAAAACTGATGTAGGTTAACATAGGGCTAATAATTATAATGACAAATAAAGTTACGTAAGCGCAAATTCATGTTGTATTGTCATAGTATTGTCGACTATCACTTTGATTAGAATTAATATTAATAGCTTAAAACACATTTTAGAAGATGACTGGCAACCGATTTTGTCATTAAATAAACCAGCAGTTACAGATAGTTGCGAAAGAACTATTTTAGAATCCTATGATATCTTAGGCTACGCTGACTTATAGCACATATCCATATTGTCCAGTGTCTGTCAATATTGAAATACTTCAGTTTGACAATTACGTTCTTCTTCGGTTACACCAATATACAGTTTGCTCTCCCGAGCGTGATCAAGTGTTGCAACCACAATGTTTCACAGTCTTGCATCGGCTTTGTTTTCGGAAAAACTGAATTGAACTGATACTATTTATAAGAGTAACTGGAGATGGTGCCAATTAAGAGATTATTTAAGATTGATTCAGCTATATGTTCTGTGCCAATTATGAGAGTATTGAGTCAGTGATATCCCCATAAGCAGCTGCTTAATCTTGTAATATGACGTCTGGTTAAGCATAAGCAGGGTTGAAGCTACGTGTGGTAAAGTGGCTGTGAGAATGGAAATTTATGTTCGCTGAAACTGCATCATAGTGAATTTTTTTAGCGCTAAGTCGCCACAATTTCTATATTTCCTAAGGTATCATAAAGAATATAAGAACTTTAAGTCAGCTTGTAGCTATTGTTTATCCCAATTAACAAATGTAAATATGCTCTAGTTTAGTAATAGATTTAGAGATATAAAACGTGTATGTAGGGAAACCTAGGTGAATGTAACGCATGTTTATAGGGAACTAGCTTTGTGATGCATAAGCATATAATAGATTTATAGAAATGCTGAAAACCGTTTCTCAGGTTAACTTTGTATATTACAATAATTAAACATTCGTACAAACGTAGGATGAATTTGTGATTTCCTTGGGATGACGTCAGGTTTTATTCAAACAGTAAACCTTTGGAGCCACTACCTTTATCGAATAGCTGTCATGTATGCAACTCATTTGAAATTCTTTTATATGCTGGATAACGAACTCAACGTTCCAGGAAAGAAAAAAGCAAAAGTTCCGTGCAACGAAACTACAGGATGTGCTAACAGCATGCAAAAACGATACTAGAACAAAGCCACATTCTGAGTTATCTTTTGTGATGCTTTGAACAGATATAACCGCTCGTACACTGTATTATAGGTTAAATTTTATATGTATAAGGTACTGGTATCAAGAATGGTCAGATATTAAAAAACATGCCTTATTGCAACCAAGTTATAAAATGCACTTTACTAAGGCATCTTCTAAAGTGTTATAAAGTTAACGCCACCTTAGACTTCATAGTAGAAATACTATGGGCAGTCTATACTCAATACTATTAAGATAGATCATCTGTGGTACTTGTGTCTATGTATAGAGGATAATTTCAAAATGCACTCCACCGGTTAATGAGTTTTGATATCTCATTCATCATTGGAATGTGCTATCCTCTACAGACAATGACCACAAATTATTTCCAAAGTTGGATATATTAATAAGGGTGTTTCCATACCCATATCAGTCAATTTCAGTTACGTTTGTCCGAAAACTAGTCCGAGAGGGTATTACTGGTACTTCTTTGCAAACATACTTTAAGAGACTTTCAGCCCAAAATACGAAACAAAATGTTTGAAATTACGTTGTTTATGGTCGGGCCCAGTTGCATATGGCATCCTCATTATTTTATCATAAAAATTACTATTTTACTGTATTAAAACTTCGTATAAGAGAGTATTAATGGTAGAATTGTTATATGTTTTAAAATCCCAAGCAAATGTGATGCTACCTAATTTAAACAAACTTTCCAACCCTTATTTGCATACGTAGCAAGTAACAAGTAGATGATATCTGGACGTTTTTACACTTATAGTACAACTTTCATAAAAATTACATTTAATTCTCTTTAAACACTATTCTTGCCATATTTACAACCTCATCTGGTCAAATCTATACTGCCTAATACTGCACAATGCACTGTAAGACTATATTTTACTATTGTGTACCTTAAAGTGTACAAAGCTAGCCAGCCCATACTTAAAATCATAAAATTCTTTAAAATTCGTTAAAACTGCCTTTGGTTTTGAATCCTTTAGACATAAAGCCACATCACACCACTATCCAGTCATATTTTCATTGCATAACAACATATATAAACAATCTGGTTGGTTTGGGCAACATATGAGGAGTTTGTTTAATATTTCAAAATGCAGTTAATTCTAGCTGAAGTGCTAGGAGATTACGTGTCCGAGTCACCATAGCATTGGCATCTGTATTTTTGTGAATATGTCTTATGTGTAATTACAACAAAAATAGCAGAAAGATAGGGAAAATTAAAACATTGATTACGAACCCACATTTTAACCGAGTCTTACAGATTTTGTATGTGAAATATTTAGATAGTAGCAGTGCAATCCTTAGTATTACTGCCAATTCTTTTAACCCTTTAAGTAAACATCTCACCATTAAGATTTCTGGATAAAACATTGTGTAACTGTATTGTTGGCCCTGAACAAAACCTTCAGTTATCTTAAAACTTGCAAATATTATTCCTACCTACGATTTTTAGATATTTGGTTTGCCTATACCTTTAAAAAATCACACAGTTATACTTGTTTTAAACGTTGTGTGTGTATTTGTGTAGTAGAAGTATGTGGTAAATGAATGCAGATTTTTTGTAATTTAAGTCCTCCAACGTTAAGTCATATCGGACGATGGATAAAATAGGTGAAATGATGTTTAAATGAGCCCGGGGTCATTGGAGCTTAGAGCTACCTGACATTCGTCTTTAAGGATAAAGGAAAACCCCGGAAAAAGCCTTATCTAGGTAACTCACCCTGACCGAGATTCGAACTCGGGACCTCTTGAACGTGAGGTAGACACGCTTCCGTCTACGCTACCGAGGCGGGCAATATATGTATATCAAATTTGGGTATAAAATGTGGGCTTTAAAGTCTCTGATGTGTTGCACACACATGACTTCCTTTACTCTCCTACAAACTATTAATTGAACTTCGTGACACAAGAGTCTCTAAAGAAACAATGCCTACCGCTCAACAGCCGCAACACCAACTCCAGTACACAACCGGCGTCTTGAATGGGAAGGCAATACTAGTGGACGTGGGAGGTGTTAAGCGTCCCGTATCCCTTGTGATGATATGATATGACAAGAAGGTAAAACTGATGAAAGGAAAGGTAATGATGGAGAAAAATGTATAATGAACGGCGGAGGAAACCGGGGAAACAGGACAAAACTTCCGCATGCGTAGTATCGTCTACTACAAGTCTGTCTTTGTGAGAAATAAATTTAAACTATTCTTGTACACGTTTATTTCTCTGTGTTATTGGAGATACACAATTTCTGAAATTGTCGCATTACTCTTTTGTTCGTAGGTGCAAGTAAATATGGGGAATACATTTGTCTTTAAGTGAGGGTAAAATCTTTAAAGAGCTGGTCACTAGGTAATACCTTGAAATTCCGTTGCCACTGCATGCTTAAAAGTTGTGAAAAAAAAAACAGGTACTAATTCCCATTCGAGAAAAGTTTTGGGAAACTGGGATGTATTATGCGAATTGCTGTGTCAGTTTTCAAAAATGCTTTTCGGAACAAAAGTAACTCAGAATGTATACTTCCAACACCTTGTATTTATGTGCAATACCTTTCCTGCCTACAATGTTGCTCATGGCAGAGAAAGTGAAACGGTAAGCTTCTTATTGGAGAATAAATTTCTGATTTTAGTTAATCGATGGAAATTAATCATTTCTCCACACTAGCCGTATATAGGCTAAGGTATTTGATGGATAGAATCAACATGAAAAATTCAATGCCATGGCCGGGATTTCAACCACGGATCTCCTGGTTTCCGTCCAGTCGCTCTTAACCTTTGAGCTACCATGGTCAAATATCTTAGCCTATATACGGCTAGTGTGGAGAAGTGATTAATTTCCATCAATTAACTAAAATAATAATAGTTAAATGATGAAGCCTGGGACTTAAGTACTTACAATAGTAAGTCGCCACAAACGGTGTATCTCGGATGCGAGAGCCCCTAGTGGTCTACCGGGGAAGTATATGAGTCAACTGGAGAATTTAATGTCAGAATGGCACGTTGACCATGGTAGCTCAAAGGTTAAGAGCGACTGGATGGAAACCAGGAGATCCGTGGTTCAAATCCCGGTCATGGCATTGAATTTTTCATGTTGACTCTATCCATAAATTTCTGAAATTATACTGTAAGCAAAGTGTCCGACAGGTGGATGGATGATTTGTCGACTTACCTCAAGCGTCTTTACTATTAAACTTTATATAATTGAAGTACATTACCTCTAGGATTAATTTTCAAGTAAACACATGTATTCCCAAATATAAATAAGTGCAGCTTGCTCAACCTAAAACGACAAGCACTTATGAAAGCTATCACGGCAGCTAGATGAATGTTGCCACCACACTAACATGAGCTGAATCTTAAATATGAGAGCTAATTCATAGAATTTTTCAGTAATGTTAATTTTGATAAACTGTAAATAAAATTAAATAGGATTGAAAATAATCCGCTATACATACTTGCAATAATTTAAGCCAGTGGATATGAGCAAACTGTATTACAGTTCTATAACCAAATGAACAAATGAAACGGCATTTGTAAAACCTTTAAACCGATAGAATATTGTGATATCATGTATACTAATATTAGTAAACCAAACTGCACTGGAAGACAGAACTAAGTGCTAAAAGGGTCAATGTTTTCATATTACACTATAAACTAGACTGTAAACTGCGGGTGGCAGTTTAAACAATAATTAGGGCAGTTGACTCACCTGTTTTATATATAGAATAATTATTTTGAACCCGGAATATTTGAATGTGTCCAAGTAAAAGTATACTATGAAAAGGCTAAACACGAGAGGCTGTGGAACTTCTAAGGGGTAAAATATTCCTTTTTGGAAGATAAACTGAGAAAATTCAGTGCTCATAAATTATAAAATTGTCAGGTTTATTGAGCGAGTATATGTTGGATTTGAATAAATGTGTTATATTAGCGGCAAGCTCTAATACGAAGTGTATTAAGGAAATAAAAAAACAATCCAGTAACATGCGTTTCTATACAGCAAAAAGGGAGTCGTGTGTGATGTGGCGGATTTCAGTAGAATGGTATGTTTGTTTGGTACATTCCTTTTTCGGGGTTAGGGCGTGTTTGGTTGTTGTTACTTGTTGTGTGTCGGAGTGTGTGATTACAGAATGTAATTCACAAGTGATCGAATTTCAAACGGAATCAGCGCGAGGTGTGGAAAGCAGAAATATTGGATAATTAGCTAGTGTTCTTTGTGTAGTTGGTGTAGCTGATGGGGGCAAAATAGTGGTGTGTTGGGAGCAAAATAGGGTGCAATGTTTGTAATAAGGGAATGAAATTAATTGTAGTTTGAGAAACAAAAACGGCAATAGTGACTGTGGCACTACCGAAAAGGCGGAAGTAAAAGAGATGCAAATCAAATAAACTCCAACCTCGATTCACCTTAATCTCAAGGTTTCTATGCAGTACTTCAGATAAAGAAATATTTGTTATCCAACGTTTTCCTGTAAAAGTTTATTTACTGTATACATTTTGCGATGCCCTGAAGAACGTAAGAATAATAACGGTACGGCAACTAATTGGTGCATTATAGTATGTGTTCTGGAGATAACATTTGCGACTTACTTTCGAGAAGTTCTGAATTCAAATTTCTTGCAACGTCCCTTCTCCAAAGCCAAGTTAAAGGCATTTCCTTTATTTTCTTCAGCCTCAGCACGAACGAAGGGTTAGTTATAGATTTCTGTTAATAGTTCCGACATATTTTTCTTTGTTCTGTTTGTCCTTCTTCCTAAGCCGTGCTTTTAAGTGTTCGCCAATCCCGGTGTGCTGTGATCCTAACAATGAACTCGAAACTTCTGTACAAGAACGTTTTAAACATTGATATTTTCACTAAAAGTATAATTGACGTAAATTATGTAGCTTTGCGTCCTTGTGTGGTGAGATTTATTCTAACACTTATGGTTCACAGTTACGCAAAATTTATCTAGATTAAACAGTAATTGAAAACAGTAATTTCCAGAAAATCAAATTGCATTTCACTTGACACAGCAATATAGGTAATAGTATCAGAGCCATATTTGAGAAAATCAAGCTTCTTGAAACGTTTTCCATTTGCAGAATTGATTCAAGTAAAGGATATTTTAGAGACCTTAATGACGCATCCTTGGTAGGTCTTCAACTTAAATACAAGTTTGATATTACTCCAGTTTTCACTTTTTAATTAAGCTGTTTATACTGAGACATAAAAACAGCGAGATACGCACATACATACAAATGCAAATACACAAAACTATCTGCACAGATAAACACAGGTGTTTATACTTTTTTTAACTCAATCAATGAAAATTTGTCTTCGGTGAAGTCTCGTACTAAAGTTTTGGTTACAGTACAAACTTCCTCTAAATACTGCATGTAGGCAGTAGAAAGAGTAAAAAAGGGAACGAACAGAAGAGTTGCAATGTTTTCTTAGTAATCTTTGAGTTTCATCTATAGAAGGTACACACGCACACACATACATGTGACATTTTACTAAAGTTCCTTTTTTTAGCTTAGTGTGCCTCAGAACAACATATTTCCGGTAAAATCTCTTCATCAAATGTTTAAAAGGAACAAAGTTGGATTCCCTCTACTTAAGAATTCAGAATGTCCAGTCGTGGCCAAATAAATTATCTCTTCTTGCTCACACGAAAGAGAGGAACGAAAAATTGGAAGCTCTGTCACTTAACGCACTTGTAATAATTTAAAGGAAAAAAGAAGAAGAGTTTAATCATGCAGCATAAAGTTCACTAATAATTTTTCATGTACACCTCTTACGAGTATGATCATGAAAACATGTTCAGTGTAAGGTCAGAATGACATGTAGTAGAGATTCGATAGCGCATTCTATACCTATATATTATTTGCCAAGTAATATTTGATCAAAATTGTTACATTGAATTTTTAAGGACAAGTAATTAATGCCAGGGCAGCTTTTTGTAGCATTTATGACCTTAATAGTTGTTCGCCCTTTCATTTGCCACATGTACGAAAATATCAACGTTTTATTGGTTTCAGTGAAACTAAAAATATTCTAATGTGTAAATCGCATATTTCAGCGCCAAAAACACGCATATATAGAAAATTCATACTTAAGACTGTTATCATTTACTATTGAGATGAGACTAATATTGTAAAGTCTCATAGTCCCAAACTAAAAAAAAATCTTTGAAATGAGCATTTTTGCATTTTCTAAATATAGCGGACAGACAAGTGTTACCCCAGAGAAAGATTTAGACGCAGAAAGACTTCATTTTAAGTTAAATAAAGTTATTTGTTATGGTAGTCATTTAAAAATATTATTTATTATATATTTTAATTGCTCCAATTTTTAAACAACATGCCTTAAGGTTCTAATGAATAATTTATAAATTTTAGTCAAGAATTCGTAATACATCATTGGACTTCCATTAACTCCGACGTCCTTGTGATTAACTGCTTTACAAAAATATTTTTATTTGTATCTAACCTCCTATGTGAGACTGAGGAAAACGTTTTTTTTTTTTTTTTTTTTTTTTTTTTTTTTTTTTTTTTTTTTTTTTTTTTAAAGTGATATCAGGAGAATCCTAAAGAACGATAGGCAGGATTGAGTAAAAAGCTTAATTATATAAATAAGTTGTAGAGAGTCTGTGAGAATATATTGCAATGTGTGCACAACATATTTGTGTGACACAGTTTCGTTTCGAGAAGGGAATAAGTGAGATATTCATGGAACTTGAATTTGAAATTGTAATTTTCTAGCAGTGAAATCAAAGTCTGTTCAACATTACAAAACGTTACGGCTAGTGCAGATATGAGATTTATCGAATAGCTGTCACGCTATGTAACATATTTAAAATTTGTTCATGTATTGGTCAAGGAATTCAAGATGCGGAAAGTAAAATGTCTGTGCAGTGAGCTTGTGTACAAAACAGGTATAAAGAGAATAAATAGAACAATGCTATGATTTTCCTCGCATAGTTCTCTGTAGAAGAGAGATCTTTTATTGTCTTCACTATAAGTTAATATGGAAGAAACAGTTTTTTTTTAAAATAATTTGCATAGGCGAGTATCTTAAATTATTGAGAAAGTAGTCATTGTGTTACATAAACATGATTACGCATACATGATATGCTTCCACCTGCCGGAATTAATGTGTTACACAATCGAGGGGGACACCCAAGAGCTATAGTTAAAATTTTAATTAGGCTGGCTGTAACCCCTCCTATTGTATATCCTTAATTTGATGGAGTATATTTGAAGGATTTAGAGAGAACTGGTGAGATTACGGTATTCTAGTTGACATATCAGTCTAATTGTAAAATGAATATACATAAATATATGTATGTTGTTAATGACTGACGAGCCTTGACTCCTCGAATCTTTGACTTTTAAAGGGTTATTTTATTCGTAGCACGTTATATATTTATTAATTTGCAACAGCTTTGAATAGCATTTCCTAAAACTCAAACAAAAATATTGTTTTCCATTTTGAAAACAAAATGAATTATTGGAAGTAGATTTATGCTTCTGATTATACATTATGGTGTAATCCACAGAGGATTCATTTGTAAACCGGTATTACTTTTAGCAATTGCGGATCATTTTCATAACATTCTTATTTGCACTTAAAGTTAATACTCGTATTACATTAATAAAATTGGGAGTTTGGAACATGTTCTGTTCTGTGGGTAGAATGTCTCGGTCTGGTTAGCTGAGTTTGACACCACATATACATACAAGAATGCATAGCTGGGTTTCGAAGATGAGAATACTTTCTCAACCTAACACCTAGGGGGAGTACTCAAGTGTTAACGTCTATGATCTATATTCCGTTGGTCGTATGTTCGAGTCTCGTGGCTGACATTCATTATGGATTATTTTCGGGAATTCCTGGAGTTGCTAAATGAATACTAGAAATGATAGTTTCGTCCTTTGTATTTTCTTTACCTCTATTTTACTTCAGCTCACTTCTTATTTCATTTCACGGTTTCATCTTGTTGGGCTGTTCTACTATGTTGATGGAAGTTTCGGCGTGCATGGGAATTCGTTCTCTCTGAGTGCTCGTTCTCTAGATCGGGCGAAATCTCGGACTTACTAGGGGATGTTGAAATCTGCAGAGGGTACCCGGTGTGTGAGACAACACCTAAGAAAATATTGGACGAATGACTACTTCACCTTAGTCACTAACAATTTTATTGTACTGCAAACAGACAATATAAAGTGGACATATGAGGTGCTCTTAGACACAGCTTCTCCCTACACACATTTCTGTTACCAGTTGCATGCCTCCTCCCATCCTTTTTGTTTCAAATATTTCTAGCACTTTTATAGCTGCTACAAATACGCAACTAAATATCTACAGGACAATGTGTAACAAATTACAAATCTATACAAAGTAAGATACTGTACAGGCCTGCAAGAAATAATTATATACTCTATTGTTCCACTTAAAATAGAGTATATTAAATGTTTTTGATAATTTATTCAAATAGTTAAAACAAAAATCTTTCCCTTCTTGTGTTTTATTCAGTTCTGCGTGTATTTAAAGTTTTAAAGGAGTGAAATGCTGTTTCAATAAAGTTGAAGATACGTATTTCATACATCGTAAAATTATTTTCAGTATATTGTATTTTAATCAAAACTGCTAGAGCAGTTTTTGAGGAAATAAAAGTTTACCAAAAAATGTATGTTAATGTAATTTAAGGTGGAAGAGTTCTCCCGAGAGCATGTTAATATTACACTGTCATTCAGTTTTGAGCCTATGTTTTATGTTGCAAGCCTTTAGCTTATCGATAAGCTAATTAAAAATCTAACAGACAGAGAAGAAAGTAATGTAATGGCAATGTTTCAAAATGATGTATATAATTTAACATTAGGATTATGATTTCACTATGGAGGGGATTCGGTACGTAGGCCCCGATGCTGAGCCCATTGAGCATATTGCTCTAAATGGGGCACCCCCGAGAGGAAGGATGAGGCGAGAGGAGACAGCGGTCGGCCGAACCAAGGAGCCACGACAGTGCAGAGGGCAGATTTCTTAAATTTTGCTTAGAGACTTCCCCTGACAGGCCAGGACAACGGACATGCTCCTCTGCTGCAGGACGGCAACGAGCCCAGCAGCCGAGCTCCAAAGGCATTTAACTTTTTTGGCATTTTCACAACAATTTTACATTCCACAATTAAGCTTTTGCGACTAAAGATATTTTATTAAAATGTTTAATATTATATAATTGTATTCAGAAAATCAATTAGCTATATAGTCAGGTATTTAAAGTAGGAAACAAAAGATAACATATAAATTGGAGGAAGACTTAGAGAAACGTTGCAAGGGGAAAAGAAAGGAACTATTCATTCTCACTTGTTACTTCTGAATGTGGTGGCCTATAAGATGGTGGTGTACTTTCAACCCATGGGAGACTCTTGGAGTAAAGCCAAGAGAACTTCTTTAATGTCCTTCCTTAGCTATGTCTTTCCTTAATGCAAGAGAGACCCCATTCTTTATTTTGTGTTTATGAGCTATAAAATGTGGTTCTTCGAAACATAACTTCTCTTTTCCTTATTAGAGAGGTTGAATGTAGTCACTTCACGTAGTCTCTTACTTGTCTGTAATTTATGGTGGCAAAATTCAGCATCTATATGTGGTTCCTCTATATAAAGAAACGTGAATATCGAGACTACTCTATTAAAAGTATGTCCAGTAATTGTTGCCTTCTGCGCTTAAGTATTTGGTTTAGAAATGAATGAAGTGGCTTGTGCTTCGAACTGTAACTTATAATTTCCTTAGCTAAATAAATGAATTTTATTTCAGATACTGCGCCTACAATTTTCACGCAAAACATGTTTGGTGAGAGTGATTCACAGCATTTGCTATAGTTTCGCTTCATTTAATAAATTATGTATACCTGAGTTACTTCTAAATGACCTTTGACACAAAGCAGCATTCGAAATTTCACATGGTCTTAGCTTGAGCAGTGCAAATTTATAAAAAAAAAAAAAAAAAATACTTATGTTTTCATGCCCTCAAAAGTAATAAAAAAGCATTAGCGATTTCATATATTATTTGATCTCTCTGCCATTGATCATGGACTAATAAGTCAAATTTTGTTATTTATTTATTTTCATTAGGTAGTACGGTGTAGGCCGTGTCATCTAATTGTTGGCTCTTAAAGTTTCGCAGGTGGCCTGCTTCTTCTCGGGCTATTTGCAAAGAAACAACTGTGCGTCTTAATATATTCTCTCTTGACCTGGGAGACGCCTAATGAAAATAATGTACACCGGCCGTGGAAGTCTTTGCAAACATTTGGGTTCTTTTATTTTGAATTTTTTGTGTCACTTATCGTCTCCATTAGATGAGACACTAAACGACACTGAGAATATGGTAAGGGGTAATCTCTACAAAAGCAGACATGTAAGTGACTCTTATTTTCTTAAAAAATATTTTAATCTACTAAATGAATTGCTGTTCTACTTTAAAATGTGAAGGAGAGAATAATCAGTGATATAGACAGCTTCTGTTATCTTTACGGAGGTTGCTAGCATCGGAAGCCATTCTTGGATAAATCAATGACGAGACGTCCCTTGGACCTTTGATTCAGTGTCGCAGGTACTTCCCAGCTTTTGCAATTGTTTCCCGCTGAGCCAAATATCAGTGGTTGAAATATTAAATTCTTGCTGACAAAGGTAGCTCAATTAAACATTGTTAGTAAACGTCAGCTAAACTGAATCTACATTTTCGAGGAAGAAAATTAATCAAGGCATCAAAGGATCTGGTTTTGGAATATGACCTTCCAGGAAATTATGCCAACAGAAAGTCGCATGTCTATAAATGAATCAGTAATTTCCGAATAACCCAATTCCAGAGGGGACACGTGTGTCAAAACGGCCAAATGTGAGTTCATAGTAATGCATATAGTTTTGAGAATATCCACACTGAATATCAGAGTCCAACTATTATTCTAAGTGAGTTTAAAAATTTAAGGAGCTTAGGGCTGCATAAAGTGTACCACGCCCCTTTTCCTAAATGGCTACTTTTATACATATTTTAACCTGCAAAAGCTCGGAATTGTCATAGTTTGATCAACAGGTAGTGCGGAGGTGAAGTAACACTTTTTTTCATAGCGAAATTACAATGATGTTTTTAATAGAAAAACGTGCTGCACCTAATTTAAATGTTTGTGTGTGAGGTAATTTATAATCTTATATGTCGCTATATTCTTCAATATGCCTCATTTTAACAGAAATTCGTTCAAAATGTTGAAGGAAGATATTTTAAACACTAAACGGGAACATGTTGGTGTATAGCTTAGGAGTACCCTTGTACTTCTACTACAGATGAACACCTGAATAGTTATAAAAGAAAAATTGGGAAAGGACTTGTGGCAGAATCCGACAGCAACAAACATTATACAGGGTTTAGATTAACCAATATATCCATTATTTCTTATGCAATAAATAATGCTTGTTGTCATGCTTTTAAAGATACTGACTATACTAAATAAATGTAGGCATGTTCCACAAACCTTAAAAATTATTTCATTAAGTTAACAGTTATTAAACTTGGTATTCTTCTTTCTCAACAATTATTGTAAATTACTCTGCAGATATTTTTCCCTAACCGCACATTTAAGTATTTTGGCTTGGATACACAAATAACTTTTTCACTTTTAAAGTTCGTTAAAAAAACAAGTAATTACTGCAGAAAAGTTTTGTGCAGGTATTTATTAAATATTATCCAAAGAAACTATGCACAAAGATTCAAATCCACATCTTAAATATTCATTGAGAAAATGTTGCTTATGCTATGAACTGTGACGTTATATGGGTTTACTGTTTTAATTCTTGTAAAAGTCTAAGAGTATAAACAGCGTAATAATTACAACCCACAATGCTTAATAATTCTTCCAAGTATAAAGTCTATAACTGCAATAACTTAAAATTTGTGGTGGTTACCTATTCTTGTGCATTATGAACCATTGTCCCCGATAGGGAGGGGTGACAATGGGAGGTTCGAGAGCTTGGAAAAGATGGGGGATGCGATGGAAAGGAAACACACAAATTCCGAAGAACCCACTCGTTGTTGCAGTGATCACACCAGAAGTCGCCGAGCTTCCTCAGGGTTGGATGCGAGATTGTAGATGAAGCTGCCGCTGTAAAAGGAATTGTGTCCTCAAACTTTGCGAAGCATCTCCATAGAGTTTTTTGCGATGGTGAATACCTTTGAGCTAGAGGAAAGACGAGAATGGATTGCACAAAGGACAGTATACCTGAAAAAAGGTGTAAAGATTAGTAAAAATAAACTAGGAGTGTAGTAAAATCCGAGAGAAAAGAAAGAAGATCCACACAGGCATTCTGAAATAAAGAAAGGCCTAGGTTAACAAAGACAGCCGTGCTTACACTGTCTTTATCAATAAGTCGAAATAATCTGCACTCGTATACTTCATATCTATTCATACATTTTATTCTTATTAATAATTTGAGTTGAGTAATAAAGTGACTATCGTCACCGTCATAATTCCTTCTCTTATTTTTATTATTAGTTTGAGTCTTTATTGTCTTCTGTGAGTTAAAGTATCTCGTGTAATTTTTAACACTTACAAAGAAACTTGAGGCTAATAAGGAAATGCAACCTAAGGCTAAATTTGGGAATAAATATATAAACTATTGGCAAAGCAGGATATTTCAACTAGTGCCAGGTATAACCAATACCGTTGTTATTGACATGCATGTGACAGAATCAATACACATCTAAACCACACTTCAGCTTATAGTAACATCATCTCCATTATATTTCTAGATTTCACAATTAAAAGCGCAACGGAGATAATATTCTTGCCTCTATACAATGAACATTTATGAGATGAGTACCCAATTTCGCTCTTCATCAACTGTTACTTTTATTACTCCAGTTCAAAGTCATCTCTACTATTCCCTCTTCAATTTTGGAAGGGGAAAAAAGCTGTAAGCAAATGAGACCAGTACTATATCGGGGGAAATGGCCTGCTAATATTGACAGTTTGTTTACTTTGCGTGTCTTTTGGGAACCGTTACGGAATTCCACCGCACGAAACTGAACTTACAGAACTGTATCTGCGCTAATTGACAGTATATCTGCTATCATGAAGCTCTCACTTATTCAACTGGCAAACCTAATTATGACTTAATGTGTTTTCATGAAGAGAGAAGTTTCAATTGCATTCTCACCATGTGTGAACTGTTTAGCATCAGCCTTTATTGTATATGCATTCAATAATATAACCCTAAATTTAACTTATTGCTGCTTTGTGTCTCCATCTGTTATCTCCAGCAGCTTACAACTTATTTTATTATATTCTATTTACACAAAAATTAAAAACCTAAAATATTCAGTCAGGTGGGAAGTAACTTAGAAAACTTTAATGATTAAGTGAGCTAAGCCATTGATACAGAGAACACAAGCTATTAAAATTCACCAAAATTCAATTCTCACGTTATTTCCGCTTTATATTTTTCTTCATTATGATTTGGCAACGTTCCCTTTTCGTGGCTAACATTACAACAGATTTTTCTAAAATTCCCTCCATGGCAAAGTAATAGTCGCAGTGGTGTTAATTATAGATGGTCCGTTGGTAAATCAGGCATTTCTAAGCAGAACGAATGTTGCATCATAGAGAAATAGTCCTGTATAGACACCATTGGATTCCATATGAACGTTAATTTGGATTTGTATTAGTATATATATGTATAAAATATTCCTTAATTTGAAATGGTAGGTAGTTCAAACGACGCAATTTCGCAGTAAATACGCAACCCTACGTATTTAGTCCTGGAAAATGATATTATTTAGAACAGGTGTTTAGAAACAACACTACTATGCAAATAGTTTACAAAACATATTTTAATGTGCAGTTCCTATGCACGAGCACAGGAACACTTGAACGCGTAAAGCGCTTTAGGATTAAATAGTTCCTGGCAGTAAACAGCATAACTAACTGCCTTGAAATTAATAATTGCCTTTCTATAGTACGTCGTACTTTAGCTTAGTGCGATATTGTTACCCAACTGCCATTAAATGTTCCTGTTTTTGCGCTGAGTCTCACATCCGTAAGTGCTTCCCTTCGATATAGGGTTTACACATCTAAAATGCCAATCTTATAGAAGAAAACTGTAACATCAAGTAAACAGATATTTTGGGAAATATGTATGGAACATATGAACAACTACATTAAGATATGCAAGCTAGCTAGAATTGGTGAAACAGTAATAAATAAAGTAACATTAAAACAAAGTTAATAACAGCGGGGTTCTAGGAGGCACATTGCTATGGTTACTGGGATAGAAGGGTGAAGGAAGAGGAGAGGGCAAAAGGGAGAATAAAATTATATCAAACGCTTTGGCAGTGTGTACAGTAACTCGATTAAATGGCACCGAACGTTTATTTACGAAGAAAGACGCTTAAAATGTGCAGCTTACTCTAATAGAATTGCCTCGCGAAATGTCTGATAGAAAATATATCCCAACATGAATGCATACAGATGATGACGTCAGTCTTCTATTCTTTCTTTATTGACGTGGACACGCAAAATGTGTATGTGTCCATCTCTCTTCTCCAAATTAATTATTTAATACTTTACTACTAAAATGCCTTGTTCATAATTTTAAAGGACTTTAAATTTCTAAAATATAGTTATAAATGTTCTTCTGGTTTATTTTGTTTAGCAGATGTTATGTATGAATGTTTAGGAAGAGAAAGTTGTTTTAAGTAGATGCATTCTAAATCTAAATCTGTGTGGCAACTTCTTCGGAAATACATATTTTGATAGCGTGTGGGTGCTTGTACATATGTATGTGTGTCTGTGCAGTAAATGTTAGGGGAAGAAGTAATCGAGGAAAATGATAACATTTTAAGTAAGGAAATTTGGACAATACCTCAAATTACCCCAAACTCGATATTGGATTAACATTAGTTTTGGGTGCAGATGTTCAATAACTATTAGTTAAGTGAGCTGAAACTGTGTGGCCCGCTTCGGTAGCATAGATGGCAGCGTGTGTGCTTCACGTTCAAGAGGTCCCGAGTTCGAATCTTGGTCAGGGTGAGTTATCTGGATAAGTTTTTTCCGGGGTTTTCCCTTATCCTTACAGACGAATGTCAGGTAACTCTAAGCTCCATGGACCCTGGACTCATTTGAGCACCATTACACCCAATTCATTCACCGTCGGATATGACTTAAAGTTGGAGGACGTAAATTAAAAAAAAAAAAAAAAAGTCTGTGTGTATTTGTGTAGCCAATGACATATATTCATGAAAGTTCTGTGAATAGTCTGAAAATCCGCTTGATTCTGAAGTACATTATATAAAATTTATTAACAAATCAACCTTTCACGGAAGACAGAAACTTAGTGATCCCAAACACTAGATCTCTTTAAAACACCGGGTTACACCACAGAATCTCCTGGTACCGTATCTTACACCTTTGTACGCCTTGGTCATCGTCATTTTTGTTCTCGTATGAAGTGCACCAAGTATGGAACTTTACAGAGAAGCACTTTAACGACTCATTTTAAATATCCGTATATTGCTTCAGCTATGGATCTGCAAATAAAAAAGTGAAATACTTCCTGAAAAACTTAGTGATTAATATGAAATAAATGAAATGATACCCAAGCTTTCATAAGCATAATTTCTGAGATGCATAGATACAACTAAAATATTGGTGAGTAAAAAACTAATAGGTATGACTAACATTAGATGATATGCTCTAAATTGAAATTTTGTATTTCCGCAGTATCGTTGTCTCATTTGTATAAAATCCGTTTTCCGAGTTTTTAAAAATATATTTTACAACATCTTGGAACTGCCAATAATAGTGATACTCACCTGGTGAAGAATCGATGACGAAATATAACTGCACTCACCTCTTAGTATTTTCTTTAGAATAAAGATTTATTTAAAACCTGTAGATGATAAAAAACTATGTCTGCGTTATTCAGCAAATAGTGTTCAATAATTTGTAATCGACCCTGCCAAAAGAATCTGAGCTGTAATCTAAACTAGTAATGACCTTCATCTAATTCACTTGGAGAATTACCTATGAGAGTAGAGGAATTGATAGCTCATAAGGGATAACACTTAAATGCATTATACGAGATTTCGGCAATTTATAGCAAGTTTTCTCCTTCAGTTCACAAAATTATGTTCATTGGTAAGCTCCCGAATCATTCCATTTCTACTTAAATAATATTTATGGTTTACGTAAGTGTTACAACAATTATGCACAACGGTGCTGGAGTGAATATAGCGCTTTCTCTTTACAGACTTTATATTAGTATTCCTTAGCTTTTCATAATGAACTTACTTAATATTGCGGTGAACTCGCCAACATTTATAACAATGTTAATTATCAGGCCCTCCTTTTCCAATCAAGAATAAGATAAGCTGTTTTCGTTGGAGTGAAACTTTCAGCAATAATGAAGTTATTCCATAAGAGCATTAGAAGCATCGTTGTTGTAACTTTCTACAAAATATGAAAGCACTTAGTACTGTCGCGGCACTGGGCATAAAACTTTCGGCACAAATAGATAATGGACTGCTTGCATAAGCAGTTAACGATAGCGCGGTGAGTGTTCACAAAGCCGGCAAACAATGATAACCAAGTTAAAGGACTTGCCGGCAGAGCTAGGATTTCATGTGTGGAAGATTCTAGTGATATCTCGATTGACGGAAAACGGTTTTGTTTGCTTGAGAAGATTCTCGAGTTGTGAATGAGATATATAAGCAATTGTGACACGCCAGCCGGACATTTGTGTAACAATAGTTAGTTGTAAAACAGAGAGTTGTGAAACAGTGTTGTGAACGAGAGACAGCTGGAAGTGTTATTGGAACGAGAGCTAATCTGCTGTCACTGTTTGTTATTGTGATCGACCTTGGTAGGCCGATGGTGACGTAACGTAAATCTGCTGTAATCTATAAGAGTTTTTCTACGAAAATAAAGGAGATTTTTAATTCTGCAACTCGGCTTTTTAATTCTACGAACCCACAAAGGCACAATACTATGTTCATTATATTCGACAATTCAATACTTGTTTATTTTAAGCTGCCTGTTTTATATGCCAAATTCTACACACAGTGTTGTAAATTACAGCAAAAGTCTTTGAGTTCAGGCATTTACAAGGTTTTATGGGCAGCAAGTACTAATAAAAATCAGAAAAATATATTAATTTATGTGGTGAAGAAGTAGTATGGCTTATTCATTTTGATATATAGGTTCATAAGTAATATTCTATAAATTCCCTAAAATATTTAAAAAGAAAGTACAGAATGTAATGTATTTTAACACTGTTACTTTGGAAATTTGAGCATTTAAAAGGTATGAGCAAAATGACAAATATTGTGTGGGAGATATACAGCTTTAGTACAGGAGATAATCAGTTCAGTAATAAACTTCAGTATTCAGAAACCCTGGTTAAAGTGTTCACAGCCATGGGTACCCGATTGTGTAAGTAAAGAAAATTAGAGCTTAGCGTTAGCCTTTTAGAAAAGGTATATAAAATTTGCCACATTTAGCTTGTTAAAATAGAAGTGATTGGCTTCATCTAAACATTTTCCCGATAAGGCACGTGATATTGAAGTCTGCATTGCAGACCATCTACCAACAGTGTCATACGGTTAGAGAAGAGATGCTATTACAAATGTTTCAGAATATCCGTAATTGATCTACGAGATGCTTGTTTTGGGATTCAGGTAGGTACTCAGTATTTTAGAACTATATTCCGATGTTAATGGATAGATATTTCAGGCTGTGGGCTCGCATGATCCTATGTGGTATGTAAAGTACTTGATTCCCAGGGCTTGACTTCCGAGAACTACAGCTCAAGTACGGGAAATTACAATCTCCTTTGTTATCAAAATGACAATGTGAAACTTCTTTTATCTGAAAACGAATGAACGTGTGTGCTATTCTCTGTCGTACTCATGATAGTAAAGGGAAGTTACTTGATCATATGCTGAAATATGAGTGAGTTAATTGACATTTAAGAGTACATAAATGAGCAGAGGCCCGCTAGAGGCTCACCGGCTCCCTAAAAGACAAAATGCATTCATCCGCCCCATAGATGATTTCTTCGCTTATTTTGGTGCATAATGGATTTCTCTAGAACGACAATTGGGATGGACCGGAATAGACTGAACTGAAGGGGATTCGGCACGGAGACACCAAACTCGATCTATAGTATCTACACCCAGAGTTGGGGGAGCCCGCGGGAGGAAGGATGAGGCGACATGGCCGTCCGAATGGCAGAAAGGAATCCTTACATGCAGTTTTAGAAGAGTTTGATGACATTTTTCTTTCCACTAAAAAGATCTTTAAAATCCAAAGGGATGCTGCTATGCTCAGAAAGTGCGCTGGTGCATTCTAAGCTCATCGTTAGGGATAACTTCACCATATTACGATTTGAAATGTTCTCCCAAAGTTATTTCCCATGTTATATAGCTTCTTCAAATTACTGTTCTTTATAATTCGTATATAATTAAAACTTGCCTGTCTATATGTTCATTACAGCCCAAAGAATAGCATGGGTAGCAGAGGGCGTGAGGAAAAGGGCACGAGGAGACCACGAACCTAAAGAATTGTTGGAGCAAACTCAAACTATTACTCGAAAGAGCGTTGAGACGTATTGACCTTCAGGTGACCAGTGATGTGAGGGTCTCTTATGGGGTTTTATCTGATCGATTAGATGAGTGAAATATTAGTAAATTGACGTACAATAAGTTAGACACTAATAGAGCGATTGGAAGCTGCGTGTGTCTATATGATATTATTTATCGCACCTGACGATGTATGACACATTGTTATCCAGAAAACATGATTACATCTGAACAGACTATACCTACACCGGACACGTTGAATATGTGCGATAAGCTTAGGTAAACATCTCTGTGTTGCGAATTTTTCCCGATGAGCTTTTTCGCTTTCCCATATAGTAATAATAATAATCCTAGGCGCGACAGCCCTAAGAGGGCAAAGGCCTACCAACGCGACTGTCGGCCTTACGCCCACTTAGACACGGCAGAGGTGGGTGATCATCCAACCGATACGGGGAGGAGATGTTGTGTGCATCTCGGCGTCCCCCAGCCGGAATGTTGGTTTCCCTTACCAGGGCCGCTTCTCACTTTCCTCACGATGCAGAGTAGGCGACGGTCCTATACCCGGGACGTAAAATCTGCTCCTCATGGGTGGGATCGAACCCGGGCCGCATTCCGTGACCAGGGACCAAGGCATGGCCTTAGCCCGCTACGCCACGGCGCAGGACTTTCCCATGTAGTACCAACACATTAAATGCATTGCTATGTGCTGTCGATTGCTATGTGATTTTTATCTTATTAGTTACCTCCAATTTTATTTATATTCGGTATTATAGTACAGTATCAATATAATATCACTTCACCCTATTAATAAAATGGCTACTACAAATCTTTTTTTATCTTCTTCTGCACGTCAGGAATTAGGTTTTACACTTGCTCAGTTTTCATGTTTCTCAATTCTTTGAATACATTCATTTGTGTAAGAAGCAATATTGGGGTTTAGTGGTCAGTACAGCGGCTTATAAATCCAAACGTTCTGATTTGATTTCTATTTGACGCCGGAATTCTTCTTTGGTAAGGTGCATGCCCCACTCGACTTAGAGCTTTGAACTACGAACAAGATATAACCTAGTATAAAGATCGAGCAAAAGTGCTTCCGCCCAAAGCTAAGCTAAATCCAGGAAAGCCATTTCTTCAGAAAAATCTAAAAATTTTTGATATGTAGTAAACTTGAGATACTGATAACACGTATAAAATACGCTGCTTCACCTTTGTTTAAAATACCGGTGATCGTTCGCTTTCTTATTTCATATAAATGGCCTTTATCTTCAGTAGTCTTATCGCCGACTGTTTCTTTAGAACATATTGTTTATAGCCCATACGTTAACTTGTGTACAGTGGATTTTGGAGCTGTGCATTTTTATTTCGTTACATCGTAAATGCTGTCCCCACTCCCCCAGCCTGAAATCAAACTCAGTGTCTCTTTAACAGTAGTTAGGTGCTCTACAAAATTTCCACTGTTATCTATTTAGATTTTAGAGTTTTTTGTGCAGTGTACTATTTTAATATTATTTTATCTGTCATTTAAAGTCAAAGGTGTGCACCTTTTATTAAACAGCAGAATGTTTTTGTCTTCTATATGTATCTATAAAAATTCTACTTAAATACTTCTTGATTAAGGAATATTGTCGCGAACGCATTGTTGAGGCGATTCGGTGCGTAGGATGATTTCCAAGAGAAGAGCAGTACAGTGCGGAGATAAAAGCTCGCTGAAACAGAAAGGAGGAGGATTTCTGGAGAGTTCGTCTTTCTTGTAGCGCCGTCTTTATTTCAGAACATTCCAGAATTGGAGTAAGTTACAAAAGCGGCCGCCTGCTACTGGGAGGCACCTCATGTCCGGGTCAAAGCCTGACAAGGGCATGCAGCGCTAACGTAGATACCAAATTCTTAAATCCACCATGCCACCGCACCTCAAACTACGCCTGTATCGGGCGATTATACCACCCCTGATTCTGTACGGCTGCGAAGTCTGGGGATCAGCGACTCCCACCACTATTTGCAGACCACAGCGCGTCCAGAACAGGGCACTGCGCATGATCTACGATACCGGGCGTAGATTCCCGTCCCACATCCTTCATACCTACTCTGGGGTTCCGTACATCGTGGACGGGGTGCGGTAGAGATCCCGCACCATCTACGATAAGCTGGACTCCCATCCAAACATCCTGGTGAACACCCTGGGTTGTTACGACCACAGAGCTCCTCGCCGCCAACCGAGCTACCGGTTGCCCAAAGATTATTTGGGTAACTAGAACTGACTTCAACCCCCCAAGCCCAGAAATGGGCTTGGTAAATTCAATACGTAAACACTGTTCCTTTCCCTCTATCCTGTTAAGCGGACTGTGCTCAGATGCCTCCCAGGCAGGCGGAAGAGCGCAGCCAGCACTGGGCGCATAACCCCCCACGGGGAGACAGCGCCCATAAGACTAGATATCCCACTGCCGAAAACAACCGCCTGAGACAAAAGATGACTCCTTTATGCTGCCCAGATAAAGACGCAATAAGCGGCTAGGTGCTGGGCAGTAAACACTCCGTCCAGGTAAACCTGGACGACTCGACTCTTCTGCTGGTCTGCTGGGAGACAGTCAGTAGGTAATTGGACGCGTGCGCGTGAACAGTTGTGTGAGCTGTGACTGTGGTCGTAGACCTTGCAAGTTATATTGTGTATGTGACGTAATTCTGAACTGTCAGAGTGATTTCTACGGAAATGAGCAATTTTTAGTGATTGTAACCTTTCACGAACCCACAAAGTCACAATATGTTAATCATTTATTAAGTTTTTGTATCAATAGCTCATGGATATTAAATGGGAATAATTTTTGACTGATAGAAATGTGCTGTTTATATAACTGTGCATAAATGTATAAACCTAAACCAAACACTCCAATTTTGAAACGAATTAAAAACGAAGTTATTTACTAGATTTAACTCAGTATATTATTTTAATCAGAATCATGAGTCTTATAGTATTAACACTGTATGACTAATATAAATTAAAACATATTTTTTTAATCAAACGAACCTCTGTATTATATTACAGAGCCATATGCTCAGATATAATTAATTTATTAGATGGAAATTCCCCACAAAACACAGATAGTGTGCCCCCTTCCATCCTGAGTATGAATTTGCTGCCAAGCATATTGTTTTCCATTTAATAATTATAATCAGAGTCGTGATATTGTTCTATTTATGTACACGGTAAAATCCCATTACTTTGCGTCTAATAAAATGATTAATCTTCGTTGCAGCAGGGAATTCGATTTTAATTAAACTCAGTCTGCGGTTTACTATGTCTGTCATTCTGTCAAAACCAAATTCACGCGACTGTAATTTCATCCTATGCCATAGTTTCCATCACAATGCCAGGAATAATAGTTTTTCTGTGTGAAAATGAACTTATCGAAGTATGCTCATAATAGTGTAAGCAATATGCATGTGGAACTTTTAAGTTTATCATCATCATCATCATCATCATCATCATCATCATCATCATCATCATCATCATCATCATCATCATCATCATCATCATCATCATCATCATCATCATCATCATCATCATCATCATCATTATGTCGTGATATTTAACATTTTATAAAGTCCGTGTGAGTTGTTCAAGAGAAGCCTCTGATATTCACACAGAGAATAAAACAGTGATGTAATTTACTTCTACTAATTCTCACTTTGTTGAAAGTAATTTGTTTAGCGTAGGTGCAAAATTGGATTTTTAAAGTACGAGTTTGACGTTGCAATAAATGCATAATACAAAACTGCACCTTATTATTTACAATCACTATTTCGAAGTGTTTTTTCCAAACATTTAAGGCTTTGCGTTAATGTTTTGTTGTTGCTTAGAATATCTTGGGTGTTCCATTGTGTATCACATAATAATTTTGTATATGATGGCTGTCCGCAAACACAAAGAGCTATAATTTGTGAGTCCCACTTGTAATCCAAGTAGCAAACAAATTCCTTTACGGTCACCACATATTTTTCAACAATTTAGTTCAATAGTTTCATCACTTTCTTTAAAAGTTCGTTACCATTTTGTAGTAATAAGGCCTAAAAGCTGAACCTTTGATTAACTTATAAACAACCGCCAATCACCTCCATTATGCTCAATTCCTAGCTAAGTCATTAAACCACTGATGTCTACACAGAAACATATTTCTTTCCACTACATAGTATTTTCCAAATTTCTATCTTTATTTTGAAACAAATTTTTGTACTATGTCCATTACTGCAGCCTGGAACCTAGAAGTTCACATTCTCCTCTTGACAAATTTAAGTTGCTTGCCAAATCACTCAAGACTTCTTGCTTTGTTTATATTATTATTAGTTTATTATTTACGTCCTTATTTACGTCCAACGTTAAGTCATATTGGACGGTGAATGAAGTAGGTGAAATGATGCTCAAATGATTCCGGGGTTCATGGAGCTTAGAGTTACCCGACATTTGTCTTTCAAGATGAGGGAAAATCCCGGAAAACCTTATCCAGGTAACTCACCCTGACCGAGATTCGAACTCGGGACATCTTGAACGTGAGGCAGACAAGCTACCATCTACGCTACCGAGGCTGGCAGTCTTCTTTCTGTGCAAAATGTCTTTCATTTCTATAATTTTCTGGTTGAAAGTCAGGACCTTTTAAATACAGGCCTGGTTAAACTGTACAGCATGTTTTCATCTTTACATTTGGTAAGTACCAACATAAGCAATTGTACAGGACAAGTTTGAACAGCCTGTGACACGCATGGTATGCGAACTTGTTTTTGATTATGTGGATCTAAAATATCTAAAATTTGTTACGTGTTGTGCCATTTCCAGTATCATTGTCAGAATCAACATGTGGAAATAAACTAAAAAGACATTAATTTCGCGGAGGTAAATTTCATGTTGGATAGCGTAATTTGCAATTATTGTCTAAAAATAGACTACTCTCTTGTTTATCTTTACTTTTCAGCACCATAAATATATTTGCAGAAGTGCAGTCATCAGAAGCCCCTTATATATGCCATAAATTTAAACATGCACTCTCTCCTGTGTAGGTTCCGATAGAACATTATGGCTGTATATTGGACGGCTCCCACTTTTTACCGTTCGACTCCGACATAGCTGGTTTAAGGCTTGCTTTCTTTAGATTTCTCTACTGCATTCTCTACTCATGAACTTGAACGTCAGCTACGGTCATATTTGTACGCATGTGATATGCAAAGCTGATTCAGATAATACCTACCATTATGTCATATTTTATAATTTCAATGTGGAAACGCTTCCTTTGGTCACAAAGTAATGTTTCTAACTGCATTTCTTCCATTGCATTCCTTATATAGAAAATGTCGCACGCTGTGAAATTTGTAGTGTTTAACGTGCACTTTTACTACATGTGACCCCGCAGATGGTGAAACTGATGATACCAGAAATAAAGGTGGATTACTGGTTGAATGAGAAGGCGGGGGAAACCGAAGATACCAAGAAAAACCCGCTCAGCGCCTGTTTTTCACCAGATATTGGCATCGGCTCTGTCATTATGCGTTTAATTGGTTACTTGGTCTTCATTACTAAATTTGATAGAAAGAATTTTACAGTGAGAATGTCCAGCATATCCTCCTAGAAGCGTTTGAGGTGTTTATTGCTTTCGCAATGTATGCGAATTCTATAAGTACATTATCTATACTAGGGAGAGTGCTCCTTGGTTTTTGTTAAGGAATGTACGGAGTAGCAGATTCAAAAAGTATATAATGCATCAAGTAATATACTACAAGTAATATGCTTCTACAAACGTTTAAATAACCATGAGATGGTAATTATTTATTTTATTTATTTATTTTTATTTATTTATTTTTGTAATTTTCGTTCTCCGAAGTTAAGTCATATGGGACGATGAATGGAATGGGTGAAATGATGTTCAAATGATCCCAGGGTCCATAGAGCTTAGAGTTACCCGACATTCGTCCTGCAGGATAAGGGAAAACCCCGGAAAAACCTTATCAAGGTAACTCACCCTGACCGAGATTGGAACTCGGGACCTCTTGAACATGAGGCAGACACGCTGCCATCTACGCTACCGAGGCGGGCATGATGATGATGATGATGATGATAAATACTTTAGTGGCAAACAGTGTAAATGTATTGTGTGCAAGCGATAAAATATAAGAATAGATATTAGTACCAGTTTACTTCTTTCTCGTTCTTTTTTATGACACATATAAACCAAGATGCTTGTTCTGACCCCTGGAGTTCCCTCCGTCACCCTCCATTTCGTTTTCCTGGTGAATGTTTTTTCCGTCCAAAGCATCTTACTTATTTCTTCATTCATATATATTTTTATATCCGCCTTAAGAATTTTGTATTTTTATTACACATATTTCACTACTATAAAGCAAACTAGGCAACGTTATTATCGTATAAATTATGATTTTGATCCCTTTTGTGCTAGTATTCTTAAAATATCTCTAAATGCTAGCATATTGCTCAGTATTATTTTACTTTCATTTCCTTACATCTATCAATTGTGAAACGCATTTCTTAGCCAAGAAGTTTAAACGAGATACTTGTTTCAAATATTTTTCTCTAGTCTAATCGGTTAAATCAACATCCTATTTTGGAGAATTTATGAGTTTATGTGCGCGTAACCTACATAAGAGAAAGAAAGAAGAGAAAGAGAAGTGGAATTAAATAAACAGGAGGAGAAAATGAAATAACAATAACAAAAGAATTCCAATGCAAAATGTGCACATATAGTTGTTTGCGATATTCCAGGGTTCCTCATTTAAAAATATAGATTTCAGTGCCTTGGAATTGCAAGTAATTCTAATATAATCCAATTGTTGTACCAACAACGACTTACAGCTGAGTGGCTTCGCTTTAATGCCCTAAAGGGCTGGATACACACCAGTATAATCGCTTCAACAGATACATAACGGTAGCGTGCTGTAAGCGATTTTCAATTATGCAACTGCCCAACAGCAAAGCTCGTTCATTTTATTCCGATAATCTCATCTCAATCATTTCACCATTTTCTGCGGATATTTCTACCACTTTTTCTTTGAACCAAATATGGTCTGCCATAACTTCTGGCGCCATTAATTTCCAATAAATGAACGTAGCTAGAATAAAACAGTATGCTAATTTTATCTAAAAGCGAAGTGAATCGTCTGGAGTATTATACATGGTTTTTATATTTGAAGCTTATATAAAGTTTTACACAGTATCAATTAATCTCAAAAGCGAAGCTCTTTTTTAACAAAAAGCATATGTTATACTTAAACTTTTAGGGCTGTTTGTAGAAGAATGTTAAATTTATTGATATAATCCGCAATGAATGATTGAATCAGCCTTTCGGAATATTCTTTATGCAATCTTAAAATAATATGTTCGTCATAGGATTATGGCCTGTGTGTGTGTTAGAAAACTAAGTACATGGTAGAAAACAATATTCCTATAAAGTGATTAAGACATTAACGAAATAAGATAAAGATAATGTCAGAATGAACAATATATCTGAAGAATGGATGAAATATTACAGGGAGTTGTGGCATAAATGAGAAGAAAATTAAAAACCAACAGAGGATAACACAATGCTTAAGGCATCTCCAGATTTAAATGCTGAGAAACAATTACTATCATTAAAAGCATGAAGAATACAAATACTGCAAGACCAGATGGCATAAATGCAGAATTAATCAAGTGCGGAGGAATAAAATTAAACATTAGACTTATTATTTTATCAAAAATGCTGGAAAATGAATAGAAATCCTAAAAGCTGGTACGATGCCCATGTTATCAAAGTATTTAAAAACACATCAAAAACTTACGTGATAATTAAAAAGGTATAGATCTCCCGAATACAGGCTATAAGTTGTTTACAAAAATTCTAAACACAATTAAAAAATAAATAAATAAAATTTATAACTACAATTACGCAGCCATCATTACTAGAAATTACTTTGAAATTAGAAAAGAACATGTGTTCCCTTGACACAATTAACAAAAAGAAAAGAAAATATAATTCATAAACACATACAGACTTCACAGATTTAGAAAAAGCTTTCGATAAGGTAAACAGGACTGGGCCTTGGCAACTATTAGACTAAAAGGGTAACCAAAACAATTGATAGGCGCTCTCAGAGATATATATCAGGAACCAAAAGTAAAAATAGTTTAACTAACATAAAGATTTTCAGAATATATAATAACTAGTAATGGTTTAAGACACGGGTGTAGTTTATCTCCACTGTTGTTAAAATTTATATGGATGATGTTGTTAGAAAATTAAAAGACGAAATACATTAAGAATGAAAATAAACAAAAATAAAATGTTAAATATGGTATTCTTTGCTGATGAGATTATGTTAAAACAAGAGAGAGAGAGAGAATAATATGCAGATAAATATGTAAAAGTTACAAAAGTGATCTAAACTAAGAGATAGGTAATAAGGTGAGTAAATCCCAATATATTTGTGGAATAACAGCTTGTGCCTTAAAATAAAAACCCAAAATAATACAAATCCGAAATTCTATAATACAATGGTTATTCTGCTTGAAGTAATTATTTTAGATCGAATCTCACGGAAGTTGTTAAGGCTTTGATTTTGTTACTTTGAATTTATTGAGTAAATAATTCGTTGGAAATTATTAAAAAATGGTAGCAGAAAGGGAACAATTGAAGGTAAAGCAGTGATTGAAGAGGTGGAAGCAAAGAAAATTAATATTATTTATTTGTTTAGTGATGTTAATATTAGTGTTTATTTTTAAGAAATATTGTTTTGATGTTACATTATTTAGAAAATGATATAAACAAAAGATTATGAAGATTATCTAATATGATATTGTGAATTTTGTATATTGTGCAATTAAAATATAAAGCGAACATATCAGAAATAATTGAATTGCCATATCAACGGCAAATTCAATCATTTCAGACTAGCCAGATTTAGCGTCATTCTGCACATAGACATCATCGAATAAAAACGCAAAACGGCGATGCTGTACTTGGACGCCGTAGAGGATGAAAGCACAATAATCTGTGTAGAATCGTCGAAGAAAAATTCTGTAAAAAGGAACAGCGTCGCTTCTGAAATAATATATCATTTAATGTTATGACGGATTTATGTTCATTTCAAAAGGAATTAAAACTTGAATATTTGAAAATAAGTTAAACAATTCTTTAATTAATGTATTAAATTACTGTTATTTTACCCCCATTTATACTACGCCCGAGGTAAGAGGTTTTTCATGAGACGGCTGAAGCAGCTAGGGGTAACTGTCAGAGAGCACCACGACCAGAACTTTGGCTCTAGCTCCAAGAACAGGACACTGCAGCATCCCATCCCTGAGCTCCTCTAGCAACGGGACGTAGACATTGCAGTATCATCACCTCAAGTTCCTGTCGCAAACTTTTACATATGTAACCAAGTACAAGATGCAGAAATGAAATGTCTCCGACCCATAACAGAATGGACAAAACAAAATCATGTTTAGAAAAGAAGAAATAAGGAAATATTAGATACATTTTCATTAAAAATATACAAATAAATATAGACAAAGGGAAAGAACGGATAATTCTGGCATTCCGTTGCTGTCACAGGGATATAAATAAAGCTGTAAATAAAACAGATATAAATGGTTATAGAAAAATAGAAAGGCCAATAAAGTGATGGGAAGAGTTGCCAAACGATGAAGAGCTCATAACGATAAGTCGTGTGTTTAGATAGGGGAAAGAGGTCGATATTCAGTAAAATACATTTTACGCAATTTAAAGTAGTGTAAATTAAAATTTGGAGAACATACCTCGCTTATTATGAGGGCTGCCCATTTTCAATCCCACTCTTTGAAGTCTTGCTGCATTGGTTGCCTCGGATAGCTACTGAGAAGCTGTTTGGGTGACTGTTCTTTGCCACGGTTTATTATGATGCACTGGACAAAATAAGTATATGTTTCACACACATGGCTAACTATTCTTATACAAATATTCTTACACGGGGTTTTTCCTCTATATATTTCATAATAATCGAAATGAGCATCATCGTATTACTAACTTTGCTGTAGGTGAAAGGGAATATGATACTAAGAGGTCTTCAATAGTATTCAATAACTAGAAAATGACAATAGTCTTGCCTTTAAGGAGATGGGTCTCTAGCTAACCCCTTTAAAATTCCGAACTCTTTGAATAGTCAAGAAGTTTCTCTCATTTCAGACAAAATATAAAGTATTGACAAATTCAGACATACAACAAAGAATTTATACAAAAAATGTTTGCTCTACAACAAAGAGGAAGAAGACGGAAATATATCAGAAATAAATTGAACATTTCAGCACGAAATAGGTGTTGTTTATCTCTTAGTTATGTTAAAGTCGACTATTATGAACAGGACTACTGAAGACATTCCAAAGAATTTCAAGACATCCATTGGAGTTCACATGAAAATATCGTAAAGATGTGCCATTTTAATTAAAATTGTTAGAACTAGGTTTGGATGAATCAAATTATGGTTTGGGAAATTTTCTGAATTTTTTTTTTTTTTTTAATTTTCTGAAATTGATATAATTTCTCAAAAAATTCAAAGGTTGGTATTTAATGACGTTGCAATATAAGAACTTTGGACTAAAATATTGTTCTTCTTAGCCAAAGGGACATACGCCAAAATCTCTTGCCATTTATCTCGCATCTTAAGTTCTTGGGCCTCTACTTGGACAGACAACTCAACTGGGAGCACCACATTCGTCACCTTCGAGCCTCTTGCGATCGTTCTCTTCGGGTGCTGAAGGTATTATCTGGAGCATCTTGGGGGGGGGGGGGGCGATCGCACGGTAATGTTGAGGCTGTACCGTTCTCTGGTTCGGTCCAAGCTGGACTACGGCAGTTTTATTTATGGCGCAGCGACCGCCTCTAAACTTCGCCTTTTAGACACCGTGCATCATACTGGCATCCGCCTTGCCACAGGAGCTTTCCGCACCAGTCGAGTCGACTGCCTGTATGCAGAATCAGGCGAACCTCCACTCTATATTCGTCGCTCGCTGTTACTTTGCTCATACGTCTAGAAGATGGCAAGTTATCCCAATCATCCTTGTTTTAAACCAGTTCTCTGTCCAGATTTAGTCCACCGTTATATGCGTCCTGGTTCTCGAACACGCCCCATGGGAATAAGATTACGAGATCTCCTACATTCGCATGGCCTCCGAATGCCTCGCGTGGAGAGATCGTCCATCTGCCCTTACCCTGCATGGCAGCTCAATCGTGCGCGGTTCGATCTCGCTCTTTCAAGCAACTCTAGACTCGCTACTCCACATTCGGTGTTTCAACAACGTTTTGCCGAACTACTGAGCCGTTACCCTAATTATGTTCCGGTCTTTACAGACGGTTCTCAGTTAGGTAGCACTACGGGTTGCGCGTTCTTCATTAACGGTGAGGCTTATAAATTTTGCCTTCTGGACTCCACTTCAGTTTTCTCCGCAGAGCTGTATGCCATCTTCTATTTGCTCCTTTTTATTTGCAAGTTAGCTCCTGGCTCTTTTATTGTCTGCACTGACTCCCTAAGTGCTCTTTAGGCCTTGCAACAGCACACTGCCGCTCACACCCTTGTTTTAAAAATACAGGCCCAGATCTCTCAAATGCTCAGTCGCGGATATAATTTTGTTTTTACTTGGACCCCAGGCCATGTGGGGATTTCCGGGAACGAGGAGGCGGACGCGGCTGCTAAGTCCGCTTGCCGTTTGCCCCGGAGTTTAACAACTACGGTGCCATACCAGGATGTGCAACGTTTTTTCCGTCGCCAACTCCTGTCTGCTTGGCAGCAATCCTGGACAGCTTTGGAAAGCACACAACTCCGGGCGATAAAGGAGAGCGTACAACCCTGGCCAACTTCCTGCAGGGATAACCGGCGGGCCGAGGTGATACTCACCCGGCTGAAAATTGGGCACACACGTGCGACTCATGACCATCTGTTAAGAGGGGAACCGGCCCCTGTGTGTGCTCCGTGTGCAGTACGCCTCACTGTGCGGCATGTATTGCTGGATTGCCCGCAGTACACCCGCGTTCGCCAGTCTTTGAGCCTAAGGACTAACTTGCAAGGTATTTTAGGGGACGGCCCAGTGTCCGTGGATAAGGCTCTGCGGTTTGTTTTTAAAATCGGTTTTAATAAACAGGTCTGACTTGTATTTTATATTTATTAATTTTAGAGATTTTAAATTTTTAGTACCGGGATGAGTTTTTATGTGCTTTTAATAGCTGAGTGTTTTTATTTTATCTTACTTTTTAACACTGTGTAGCTTTTAGTTTTTAGAATTGACTTCGGGCCCAAATGACCTTGTTGTCGACGGGCCCTATAACACTACACACTCACTCACTCTACAAAAGCCATATTTGCACCTTATTGTGTTGTCTCGCACTTAATGCAGTGTAATGCAGTTATTTTTTAAGCGAAAGTTTCGCAATTGAATAAACAAAGACTTTAAAAAAACAGTTAAATGAAAGTCGTACCTCAAAATGCATACATTCCTTGCAAGATATGTTCGGTGTATGCAAATTTTAGCTAAGATTGTTTTCCAAACTCAAAATCTTGTAACAGTTGCAACTTTTTCACATAGTACCTACTCTTGAGTTAAATTTTTAGGAGCACAGGTGTAAATTGAGCTTCCTCTAAATAACCATTAAATAATTCACATAATGTTTATGATAGATTTTTATGAAAGTTTACTGTGCCATCTTATCCAAAGTACAATTTGTTAGCTATTCAGACTAGCTTATGCTAGTAATGTAATAATGATCTGTTAACATAAGGAAAGAGGCATATATGATTCAGAACCCAAAATGGCTTACGTTAATTCAAACACTAACAATAAAACTTGCTGATTAAAATTGTTGTGAAATCAGAAGAGAATAATTATATTTATATGATCACGTATGAAACTCGCCTTTGGGTATCTTAATTTTAAAGTATATTAAGAATGATTATTTATTTTTGAAGTTCTTAAAAATTACTTATATTGACAATAGGATGCCAAAAATATTCTGGTGCATTCATATTAAGAAGTGTTAATATATTTCAATCTAATTTTAACTCGCACCTCTCTAATGAATGACGTCTTTCAACGTTTAAAGATTTATCAAAACCTAAAATATAGTAGACGGTTATCAGATTCCTACACACAAACACATATGCTTTCTTTGTAGTTTTAATATATTACATACAGTGTAATAAGACTATTCAGTGATGAACTTCTTCGTTCCTCGTACATTTCTGACATCTGCTTATGTTAATCTTGTAGATATTTAGCAAAATAGGAAATGTGAAATCATAACGTTTAGAGCCATGGTAGTTAGATTCCGTGTGAAGGAGGCATTTGCACTTCGGATGTTGGGTGACCCTAGGAATCACATAAGGAAGCAAAGACGGAATGCGAAAGAGGAGTGGAAATAGCAACAGCTGCGAGATATCGTAAACGGAGATGGCTGGGTCCTTTAGTGAGGGTGGAACTTTCACCTTAGACCTGGAGTATATGCTCATGTGGCCCCAGAGCTGGAATGCGCTGTGGGAAGGATGTACGATTCAAACAACCGAGAGAAGAAACTTATGATTTTTTCGCCGCTGTTTATTTGGAGGGTAAATGCTCAGTTATACTATAGCTAAGAATAATTATTAAAACAGGAAACACTATCCCTATTAAACCTTTATTTATCTCTCTTTCTAAACGAACTCGTAAACAAGCAGAACAAATTAAGATAACTTGCTTTGTGCCTGAAAGTGAGAAAAATGCTTTCTCCTGAATGAGGCTGCATAAATAGTGTTTTACTGCAGAATTGTGAATCTCAGTGGCAGATTCAAATCGTAGTACTGAGAATAGCTCAAATTTCTTTTTCTGGCAGTAACTGCCAGCGGCCCAACTTAGATAGTAGTAGTTCACTGTATCTTAAACACGGTGTGCTATATTTCTTCCTAGGTTTGATTTTGTTTAACAGTTTGTTTTGTTAAAATGTAAATTGAGACTAATTAATACTACTAAGTTCCATTTTACATAACTTTCAGAACATAAATGCGTGCTGAAGCATGGAATAAACTAATAAAACCTTCTGAAATAATTAATAAGTAGCAGAATCTTATCATTGTTAAGAACAAATAATTTTAAAAGAAACTGATGATCGTATACAGTGCATATCCAATTTACATTCATGCTATGAATTCTTGATTCATCACTCCATAGTCATCCATTTTATAAAAGTAATAACTAAGGAAGACCTAAGAACATAAGAACACTTAGTTCAGCTCTCTTCATGATCACTAAAGTTTATTTGTTTTTTTGAGGGAGATTTCTGGGTCATGTCTTTCACATTTTAAATTGCGATGTTCAGTTACACAACCTGCCAATGGTTCCTGCTAATTCTTTGTCTTGCCGATGTTGCTCAGGTATCACAAAAGAAATTATTACCCGTAGGTACGTCTTTCAACACGCGCCGTATGACAAACTTGGCCCCTTATATATATATATATATATATATATATATATATATATATATACTTATTTAACCGTTTTTTTTCATTATTTCTGTTTATTTTATTATCTGTTTTCCCTTAGTTCCACACACATGTACTATACACATAAACATCCATGCCCAAGGTGAGACTCGAATACGCGACCCTCTACGTGGCGGAACGCTAGAGACATACGCTTTAGCGACCTTGGTTATGAGGGCCAGCATTGGCCTTCGCGGTAACCTTGCCACAACACGTGATATCTTGACCCATTTCTCAGGTGGAGACACTCAGAGGGCGCTGTCTATTACCTCCAATGATAGGGTGGTATTGAAAATGACGGTGAGGCGAGATGACCTACAGCTTATACCGTGGACTCCAAACCACGTTGGGCATAGGGAACACTTCACATATGCTAGACAGAGGTGAAGGCGTTGAACGGGCCGACTTAAAATCGCTAACCGCGGAGCCGGGAATCGAACTAACCCTTAGCACCGGAGCCGAGAACGGAACCACTGCGCTACCCCGGCGTCCTTTTCTAAGGAATATTGATAATAATAAAATTCAGTATTTAACTGCAAGCCTTTGATGAATATCTGCTATGAAGCCTATTCGAGAGAACCTTGATTTCATTCATGATCTGGCCCATTTGTTAAAATTAAAGAAAATAACTTAATTTGAGCATTATTTCAGTCATTTCATTCAACGTCCCACACGATTTAACGTAGTAGGGCGTAAATCAATAAAAGTGCGTGTAGCTGCTCATCTATGACTTATTGTCACTGTGGTTGCATTTCTTGTATTCGTATATAGCTTTAGCGTAGACAACTTGAAACCAGTGCTTAGGTAAATATGTTTATATTACAAGAGTTATTCCGTCACGTTTGCAAGGAGTTATGTATCATCTTATTCGAGAGGAATTGCAAAACTTAAAGTTAGCAGACAAGCAAGATTGTTTACTAAATGACTTGTATGAGAATTAGCCTATTTGAGTTACTTTAGAAGTTACAAATACAGTGACACTCTATAAATTAAAACTTTACGTAAATTGCTTTGGACCGGGTTTATACTTGGGTCAGGAAGTTTAGAAAATACGTTTCAGATATTTCTTAATATGTGCTGGGATGGAGTATATTTGTATATATGTATACCTGAGAGTATATTTCTCTCTCATAGGTGGTTTATTTTGAAACAGCGTAAATAATTTCTTATAAACTACTACCTACTTCCACACAAGAATATAAACCGAGTTAGCGTACTTTATGAAACTTTCTATACATTTAGTATTAGCTCACTGGTTAACACTCCCATTTCCTACCTTCATATTTCATCTAATCCTAGTTATTCCTTACGGATAGGAATTCATTATAAATTAGAAGTGTCGCTGAATTACCTCCTTCCTCTGAACTAACCTCCTTCCAGCATATCGATGTACTTACAAGTGGCTTTCCTATGACATCTAGTTCGCTCCCGGCCTAGACAATGTTCTATTATACGCCCATTTTCTATTTGAAACATACCACTTTTCTATGTGCGTGATTTATTGTTATCTTATTAGTTTTACATCGTACTCCCTCTAAGAGATTCATTGAATCTCCCTAGCATAATTCATTGACGTGCTCTTTGCACCTTGGACGTTAGAGGTTCTATCCAAATGATCATAATCACTGTGTCGCAAATTTTAAGGTTTTTCTCTCATATACACGAACCATTTTGTTACACTAACTTCAACTCCACTTAAATATTGTCTTACGTTTCCTATTCATTTCTTACCCTTTCCTTACCCAGATGTCTATAATTTAGCTTTTCTCTTCCAAACCGTTCGATTTTATTTCCATCCTAATAATTCGTATTTCATTTTAATACATTACGTTCGTCACCTTTATTCCTCTATCCTACTTCCTTATTTGTACATGCGGATAATACTGCTGCTTATACTGAATGTGCTTAATGTCGCGTATGCTTTGGTGAAGTGAAGGAACTTGATTTATTTTAGTAATTTATTTGAAATTTTAATAGCATGTGGTTTCTTTACACAATTGAAAGTATTAATTTGTGGAAGTAAAGATGTAGAAAACTAAAAGCGGAGTATTAGACGACAAACCCGTAATTTGCCTATTTTCGGAGCATTAACCAAGTAAGAATGCCAAACGCAGCAACTCTAGACGTTGAAACCAGTAGTTGGTAATGGAGGATCAACAGGTCATTGGACTTAAACCAACATGGCGGATGGAATGTTCCATAAGATTTTCTGCTGATCAAAGGGGAAAAGTCCCTAGGTTCAGCGTGTGTTGGCCCCCTATTTTTGGGCTTGGCCGTGAATACTTATAGCGGTGATTATCGAGGCACGCGGGAGTCTAAAGTGTATCGTTGCGGCCGGAGGCTACGCCAAATCTTCACTTCTTCACGTACCGACATTTCCTCGAAGGTAAGCTCGACTGGGTCTTCATGTACTAGTCAATGCACCAGCTACCCAAAGTCTCTTCAAGACTTTGGGGATGACTTGTATTGTAGAAAATCATTATGTTATAGTAAACTGGCCTTTCGTAGAAAGTTGTGCTACTTCTATCTATCTGTAATCTGACTACCAATTCCCTTTACCATTTACCCCTACCATCTGACCCCCTATCCTTTCAGCTACGCTCCCAGTTGCAAAGTAGATTGTAATCCCTTATGGTAAAGCATGTTTAAGTATACACGTCCATATCCACAACTAGAAGTCTAAAATCATCTCGGTTCAGAATCTATAATGCGACAATAATTTCTGTCATCAAATTGATAAATGATATTTATAAAGTTCGGCGCCAGCATACTCCAGGTGTGTGACCAACATAGTGTAAGTGCGTTGTATCACCTATAACCGATGACAAATATGAAAGTTTGTCCACAAATGAACCAACTGTAGACAAGGTTTAGAAGCAGAGATACAAAAATCTAATAGTATGCTACCATAGTATAACCTTTGTCACCATATGGAATCTGCACATCTCTAACTCTGTGTTTTAATTGAAAATGTTATAACTGAACATAGGAACTTGTATAAGTCTTAAACTGAGCAAAAGTATTTTATTTATAAAAGAACAAATACCTGCCTTTATAATGCGCAGGTTCCCACAAGTGCTTAGAGTTCTGAATGCCGTATATTGTTACCTATCACATTATTTCGTTGGAGTCGCGATAGGTAACACGGGTGGTAGGAAAGAAAGAGACAGTGCCGCAAGCCGCAGCTGGCACGGGGGCGAGCGCTGAACGCTTGCCAAGAGAGACGGAACCAGAGAGAGAAAGATACATAAATAAGTCGCGATAAGTATCGAACGGTCTACTGCATTCTAAAACAATGGCTGGGGTATAAAAGCCCGCAGTGTGAAATTTGCAAGTCAGTTGCTAGTGAGTTGTAATTGAGGTGCAGCTCTGCAGTAATTGGGAGTGTATCGTAGTAATTTCTTTCGTTTGTTTAATTGTGGTGCAGCAACGAGAGATCTTAAAGACTGCTGTTCATATGTCACGTCATTTTACTGCTGCAAGGGGTGTACAAAGCACCTTTATACTGAAATAAAGAGCGATTTAAATTTCTACAAGCAAAACTTTTAATTCTACGAATCCACAAAGTGACAACATTAAACCAATTTTTCAAACAAGAATTAATATTGATGTCTTATAACTAAGAATAAAGAAATTAATGAATAAAAATTCCCATTAATGTAAAACACGTTAAAACAGGCAAATTAGAAATGGTTTACAGTCTAATTCAATTTTAACTTTTACATTTGCTCAACTATGCGGGGATCTTTGGCTCTAAAGCGCACCTATATGGATATTCTTTATCTGCAAGACAAATAAAATAAGTTATAGGGCCTAAAAGGATGCCACCTTACATTTTAAATCTTCGTTTTAATGCTGTTTTAAGATTTATCAATACATTAATTTCAATATACCTGTCCAAATATTAAGCCCTTGATAATACTCTCCGCACTAAAGAGACTGCACCAACAGAGAATGTGAGAGTTGTTAAAGTTTTACCTTTTTTTAACAGAGACCCGGCATGGACGTGTAAAACCTTAATGAGATAAGGAATGGTGTTGGTCCAGGATGGTTCCATGCTAAGTAGGCATTGTCATTATACTGGCTTACAGCCGCCCGCCCATCTTGAATTGTACTTGATGATGATGGAGGTAATGCTAGAGATGCACTGGATAATGGAGCAATAGACAGAATAAATGGCATGGAAAATGAGCGCACTGGACCACAATTCCGTTTTATCGTCCTCAAATTCCACAGTCAACCAACGAGATCGAATCGGGTCGTCTGGTCGGGAAACTGACCACTAGGACCACATGCCATTTAGATAATATTCCCATAAATGATGTAATATACTGCTGACCCAACGATTAACGTTTACTTCACCGTCATATTTTCCTGTTCAGCAGCTTCTATATCATTTATGCTGCATAGGTGTCATGTAATGACTTGAGTTCTATATCCAGGATATTGACCGGATCGTATATAGGTCAAACATACTTTTATATAAATGTGGATATTTTACAACATTCTGTACAATATAGCTTATTTCTCTCCTAGGGTGTGTTAGCCAACATTAAGGAATCAGCACCTATTCATATTGATCGCTCCAACGGTATAAAAGTCGCCCCGAAACGTATAATCCTAGAAGTAACATGAAGTTAAATGTAATTTTTTTAGCTGTTGCCACATTTATTTAGCCACAAAAGCCAAAACTGACAAGGACGATTTTTAGCCTTTCTTTGTTTTTGATCATTTTATGAATTCAGATAGCGTGAAATACTTGGCTCTCTTTTAACATTATTTTCTTGATGAGAACTGAATCATAATTGAGATGATAATTAAGATCTGAATATGAAGTTATAGACGGAAATGAAGATAAATAGATGTATGAAAAAATAAATATATTTGTATATTTTACATTTATAAAAACACTTTTTTAATTTTATAGTACAAGAGAAAAAAATCAAATAATTAACACGTTTGCCCATGTTCAAGTTCCCCTCGGGATGAAAGCCAGGTGAAAAGACGATTAGAAATCGACGTTTCGGAAACGTACATCTCTCCCATCATCAGGGTATTTATTAAATGTTATAACGACAAATGAATCACTGGATATAACACATATTTTTGTTTATATATACCTATATACTTATATATACTATATATACTTATATACTATATTGTGACTTTGTGGGTTCGTGAAATAAAAAGTCCAATTACACCACTCAAAAATGTTCTTTATTTCCACCGACTTACAGTTAAACTCTTGCCAATTACACAGAATTACGTGCTGCAACAATTACAATTCACCAGTTCGTCCGTTACAACTTCACTTGTACTCGCGATTACACAAACTCCGATACACATACACAGTTCGTACAGTCTTCCGTTGCACAACCCTTTCGTTCATTAACACGTCACTGACTAACACTGCCTTCTTACACCAAGAACTGTCCTCACTAACCAACTGACTGACTGACCAAACCAACAACTGACTAACTCCGTCTGTCTGTAACCCTCTTTATATCGGAATATCCCGCCTTCTGGTGTTTACAGGATTGTTCTAGTAACAGAAAGATCGAGAAACAGGTGTAGAGAAAACAGGCGACACAGTCATGTTTTTTTCCCTGACCACAGTCTGTCACCACCACAAGACAAACGAGGAGGAGGTGTGGCTAACCGAACCTCCCCTACCTTCCGCTGCCAGCTGCTTTCACAGGGTGTTCCAGCGCTCCCGTTACAATATATAGTTAAATTTGCGTTTAATTTACTAATTATTTATTTTAACATTGAATAAAAATGATAGTAAAAAATTAGAATTTTATTTATATATGAATCTAATTGGACTCTAAAGAACATGTAAGATAAAATTTGCAAACAAATGTTTCATTGATACGAAAATCTTAGATAGACAATATATCAATTTTATAGTGTTAACTACATCTTCTAAAGTAAATAAAATAATTGCATCTAGAAGCTTTGAACTCAAAAATGTTGGAAAATAAAAGAGGACTAATTCAGATTTAGTATTCTAAAGCATACTTTGGCCTTTCACGTAGGTGCAATAACGCCTATTTATTTCAGAAATCATGTCACTGAAATATTTTTGAAAAATTTCCAACTGAAGCAAATGTGAACTTCACCTTTCATCAATCACATCCACCTAAAAGTGGAGCCGGTGAGTGTCACTTTCGAATGCCATTTTGCTTGAAAACTATCAACTTCAGTAGGAATGTTTTCGATTAATTCCTACTGTTTCCAGAAGAATCAAAGTATTAACACTATCAGTAGACCATGGTAATTGTTTTACAAGCAGACCGCAAACAAAATGCAGTCAGTGTGCGCATGCGTGAGGACAGCCTACTCTCCGCCTCCCCATCCAAGCATCACGTGACTCCCATCCCTACTTCTCTGCATACGACAGAGTGAAGGCCACACAAAACGAGGGCATTTTAATGCTGTTTTAGTTTTCAAAGTTAACAGAAAATAATTAACTCAGTCATGACCTCACAATCGATCACCTAATATGTAGAATTATAGTTTCTTTAAACCCTGAGGAACTAAGCAGTGATTTGGCATAAAATGCAAAGAGTGAATGCAACAATGAATGCGAAAGCGTGTGAAAAAGATGAACAGTGCAGCCCGCGCGATGGACGAAAGGCAACGTGAAGTGACGGTACAGGAGTAAAGCTAGAGTTGGTAAGCCACGCCTCCAACTGTATTTTGTTCGCGGTCTAGTTATAGATTAGAATCGAAGTAATTTAAAATTTGGACCAAATTCAAAAATATTTTAAATTTTAAAATAACTAACAAAGTTAAGTAAAATGAGCAAAAAACCCTCCCTCCAAAATTTTTGTTACCCGATTCTTCGATTCTAATGTTTATTTTTTCAAAGCATTAGTTTACTATAGTATACTTAACTACATGGATTCCATTTTTTTACTCTACAATGGAATTCATGTAGTTAAGTATACTATAGTATATAATAATAAATGTAATAATATATGCTTAGGTTATTTAGTTAATGACAATAATTGTAATACACGTAAATATATTTTAATATTAAGACGTTTTTCTAATTCTTTCCCTATAGGTTATTAAAACTTGTATAAATAGAAATGTTAATTAATACGATTATAATATAAAACTTCCTTTATAAGATTTTATAATGAATAAAATAGTTATATATTATTATGTCCTTTTCATATTCTGTATAGGTTTTTGACTTGAAAAACCTAATAATTGAAAACCTCATATAATTCAAAACTTAAAACCAATGACAAAAAAATTTCTAGTTTGCAGCTGCTTACTTGTTTGTATAGGAGCAATACGATGCCTATAAGTATTTGAGGATGACGTATATACGAGTGAGGATGAGAATTGCGAAAAACACCTGCATTGTTGTTAATTGGAAATGAGCATCCTTTAAATACAGTAAATGCTTACACACTTATTTTTAGTACAGAGCCGAAAATAATTTTCACAAATCTGGGAATTTTCCCCAAGAATCCCTGTAAGACAATAATGAATATGTTCTAGTTATATAATAACAGAGTTAATATGAGCAGCAGGTTGATGCTTTATGCATTGTAACGAATTCATAATTTTTGCAGAACGAAATAAAAATTATTAGAGGATTTCTACATTGTGACTTTGTGTGTTCGTAGACTTAAAAGTCTTGTTTGCCGAAATTTAAAATGCTGTTTATTACAAGTAAAAACACGCTTTGTGCCATCCTATATGAAAACCTCCCACCAGCATTTACCTGGGATTCAAGTATATGCGTTTGACTTTGAATTTGATGGCCTGTACTTGCATCTCACCTTAATGATCACAGTTGTTTAAGTGGAGAAGCTCCGTCAATGATTTGAGGAAGGAAATTCTATGAAGAAGAATTCATTTAATAAAGGGTTAAAACGAATATATTAGGGAATAGAGTTAGGTGGCTTATGAAACATGCATAAAATTGATAAACGCTAATGCTATACACAGTACGCCTTTTTGGTAGTCTTAAGATGGGGATAACAAGGAACATTTCTCGTTTAACATGAAAAACAAGTAAGGAAACAAAACATCTGTTTGTGTCCAGAAAGACAGTGTACCACTAGCATGCTCTAGGAGGAGCATTGTCTCCATCCTTTCCTCGTTTTATGGTTTTTAATAAAGCTGGAATTACTGGCCATAATGTGTGTGAGAGGAACCATCCTACCCGCAATTATTGTACTATAAAAGAGGAATCAAAGTTTTACGTCCTTGCCATCAACCTCTGTTATCACACGAAAACGGCTACAACAGGGAAATAAAATATGAGAATATATCGCAATCGGAAGTAGGGTATTCACGGAGTTTTAGTGTCGACAAAATATCCTCTCTGTTATCATTCCTGCAAATGAAACATGCATAAGGGCTCTTGTCATCTGAACTCAACGCATATGTTTTACGCTTAGTACGGAATATTGTTAGTCATTTATTTTAAAATTAAGTTAACCCACATGTCCGCTCTCGGAGAGTTTCTAACATCTCGCTCTCCTTTAGCCTTCGTCCCCCACCTTTTAGTTTATCTCCACTCATCGTTCCCTATTCCTCCCCTTCTACCGCACCATTCCCTTTCCATCTTCTGCTCTTAACCTTTCCGTTAGCTTTCTGTGCAATGTACATGTCATACGGTGATTAAGAGACGTAACCTATTTAGGTTACTAAAAGACAAAGAAGACTGATGTCGCAAGTCAGAGCGGCCAATGTTCTGCTTGAGCCTTTAACCGCTATAAAAACACTGAAATCACCAGAAAACCAATTTCCCAAAATACACGCTACTTGCACATAGGTCGTCTGTGAATCACTATCAGTAATATTTCTTGTGTGCAAATTTGGGAATCAGCTTCCTTTCGCCGACATAATCGCTAATAAAGACAACCTTAAGTGTTACATGAAGGACTGGGCTGTGCTGTGCGGTTATACCACATAGCAGCAATTCCGTATGTCATTAACTTTTATAATTCTTATACTTATATAACCTGAAGAACAACTTATAATAAATAAGTGAAGTGGCGCATGTGCAAGTCGGGAAATCGCAAATTTGAGCCCAGTTGACCGCATGTTCTGACTTAGGCTTTTGTGTACTCACGTAGTTAGTTAAGGGAATGTTGGGTGCGTGCTCTAACACTACATCTTCATTTCAATCATTCCCTATATTTAATTCCCTAAGCATCTAAACATTTTGATGGCAGGCTGAAGCCTTTGAATAAAAAGGAATTTTTTCTTTGGTAAAAAAAAATCCTGAATCTTGCACATCAGTTCAACAAAGAGAAGCAGCTATAAATATAATGTTCGATGTGGATAAAAATAAAAGAAGTCGAACACTCTGTAACCAACAGTCTTTTTTTTTCCCTTTCAGTTCAGTGTTACGAAGGTACAGTTTTGTTAAATAAAACATGTATAACACGTATGCTTCTAGGCCCAAAGTATATGACAGTGTCGGACATATGGCAGGCTTGCATGCGCACTATAAAGGTTTATCCCTCGTGGGCAGTGAAAAACTGCTAGTTCGAGGATGGCTTTTGTGCCCTCTCTAGTGACACAGCAACAGCACCGGTCCCCATGCTTGGAAAGGTTAGCGACATCCATGTTTCTCCGTGTTCTGTGGCCGTCTATAGTTCTCTCATTGTCGCTGTGTACAAGGTGTTTCTCCTTCGTAGTCTGCCTTTTACTGTTTTGCTTTTAAAATTATTTCGGGTCATTTAACTAAATCAAACACTTGAGACTATGAATCATTTTACACAGATTTTACTTAAGAAACGCAAACAGAAAACCGTTACCAAATATTGCAAAACAATTTAAATCTTTAGTAAATTGTAACGATGAGGTCAGTAATTAGTAGTATTCTAAGTGCCTAATAACCTAACATAATAATACTTCATAAGTTTACCTTCCTATAGTTATTCATATTGATATACAGTGCGATCCATAACTTTGAACAAATAATAGAACACACGTGCAATTTTAGGAGAATATAATACACAGCTGGGGGATTAAATTACACTATTTATACCTCAGAAAAAATGTTGAAAGTGTCCTCCACCAGCATCTATACATGTTTGCACTCGTCTCGCCATATTCTCTGAAGTTTTACGGAGAGTATCCTCGCCAAAGTTACCTGTTTCGGTTCGAATGGTTTCCCTGAGCACATTAAATGTCCGCGAACTATTCTTGGATACTCTATTTTTAGATATCTTCACAAGAAAAGATCCGTTGAGGTTAGGTCGGGGATCTGGTATCCACGCACCTTTTGAGATTATTCGACTGTCAAAGAAACTGGTTACAAGTTCCATGGTGTCCTTAATAATTACAAATTCTGAAATTATATGGACAATTTCAATCTATCCTAAACAAAATGCTCAAAAATGGCACATTGCTCCATATTGCCGTAAACAACCTTCAATCAATTCGATATCATCCCAAAAAAGTAGATCCAAAAACTGAATCGGCAATCGTGAAAGGTGCTTCATAATATTCAGTCTCTCCACAAATTTAATGAAGAATGTCCTCATAAACTTCAGTGTCTAAAGTCGTATCAAACAAAATGGGACCAACGATCCTGGAAGTTGATACCGCGCACCATACTCCAACGTTTTCATCAGGCAGTGGAGTTTCATGGATCACTTGGGGGTATACAATATCTGGTGTTTTGTGTGTTTACGTAGCCTGCCAGATAATACCAAGCGTCATCTGTAAACCACGTTATGGAGAGAATGTCTGGACGTAGAATGAGAGTACCGTGAAACCATCGACAGTATCTGATTCGTTTGTCATAATCTGTTTCTTTCAGTTGTTGCGCCATATGCACTCTGTAAGGTTGTAATCCCGATTTCTTCGCAGCTCTTTGACATGTTCCATATGAATACCCTGATTCCTGGCTCAATCGACGCAACGATTTGTTTGGAGAATTCAGTAGCCTGCTGTGAACATCTTTAACAGTCTCTGCATTCAATGGCGGGCTATGTTTTCCACTCTCACTACACTCTGATTTTTAAAAGAAGATACGTGAAGGTCATCAAGCTAGGGAGGTGAAGGGTAAGAGGGGAAGGTCGTTGCTATGGTAACGAAAACAAAGGTTGTCAGATTGGTTACACTGGTGAATCACATACTCAGATAGCTCGAACCCTTGTTTATGTTTCGAGTGTTGAGAGGATAAAGAAAGGGGATCTACGTTACTTCCTGTCTGCTGTTGGGCAACATTATGGAACCTCACGTGGAGAAACAGAAGAACTTCACGTTTCTTCTTTTAAAAGCAGACTGTAATGAGCTTTCTTACGAGCGTTATTATTATTGCCTTTATCGGAACACCGCGAACATTAAAATCTCTTCAAAATTCCCGTTGTGTTGTTACCAAGGAATTTGTCATCCAACATGTTTTCAAAATGTAAACACGTAGCGACTAGTGAGTACTACATGTTGCTGTTATGACTGCACATTTAAGACTATCAACTGTCAACAATGTTCACAGTTGTCAATTCTCCCAGAGCCACTGATATTAAAACAAGATGTCTATATTCCACGAGCTTTAAAAGGGAAATTATGGCCTGTTGAAATGGTTCAGGTTTATATGGATCACACTGTAATACCTATAAGTAATCTGATGATACAATTATGTGATGATATGATGTGATGATATGATTATTAAGACCTAATATAATTAATAAAACGACTGCGGCAATTGTTGACTAAATGGCTAATGCGCAAGATTTGAGTACTTGTAAATATAAACGCATGCGTCCACGTAACCAATGCAATATAACATTTTTATGTCTCCCTTTCTTACCAATGCTGGTTAGGGGGGTCGGCCCAACATCTGGGATGACTGAATGATGGAGCAATTGGTGGAATGATGGGGGAAACCGGAGGACCCGGAGGAAACCCATCCCAGCATATCCCACTTTATGATCGCCTGTTATCGAACCCGGGTCGCCCAGGTGAGAGTCAAGGGGTCTAAACACTCAGCCATGGCGCGGCCACAATATAACTTAACTTCCCAATTTATGTATACATAAGAAGATTTAGAATGGCAAGGTGTACTGCTTCATAGCATACCTCACAATGAGTACTGACCAAAGAAGAGCGTTTACTCAGCTATTATGCACTTTTATCAGGATTAAGGAGGAGTTTTAAAGCCTATTTTATTTTTCCCTGTCCGGTCTTCGGCTTATATCTTCTAATTAAGAACATATAATTTAATTCAGGACCTTTTTGGCCTTAAAAGAAGATAACTTTGAGAAAAGCAGGGGACTAAGATCGTAAGGGAGGTTGGCGACGCAGAGATGTTTCTAAAGAATGTTGATGGAGTTTTTAGTTGAGCTTCTTACAAACTCCCTTTCAAGTATCCAGGAAGGCGTGAAAATCCTCGTCCCATTTTGCAGCTTTTTATATTTCTCTCTCATACGTTCCTATCCCTTCCTTAGGCCCTTTTCATCTCTCATGTCTTTTTGTCTCGCTTTTGTCATAAGCTCCCAATTGATGGCTCGGAGGGGAGGTGGTCTCAAACGTCTTTTGAAGAGCTGGATGTTGTTGGGTTCTTGCTCGATGAATATTTCATAAACGCAATAGATAAGATGGGATGCGAGAACAAAGATAAGATTCAATATTTCATCTTCTCAAATGTGTCACAGAGCTTTATGCAAAAGGCTGTAGGGGGAACAACGGTTGGAGAATGGATATGAGTGCTTTGCAATCTGAGGTAATGGAAATCTATAGTTCAGAAAGTTACTTAAATTTTCTCCGTTATGTATTTTACTCACAGTTGTAAGAACGCTGCTTCAGCAAGTTTCTCGATATATAATTGCCGTAGGGAGAGAGAAGACAGAAAATAATGCTATAAAGGTATTGTCTCCTGTATATACATAAATATATAAAGAATGTCTTATACAAGGTTGCAGGGAGGTATGGTATTTCATTTTCTTGGTAATGATATGAAATGGGGTAGTATTTCCACATCAGCCGCCCCTCACATAAGAAAGTTGCTCGTAGACTAAGGGTGATAAACCTTTTCCAGTGAAGTAGCATCATATTCAGCGCAGACTATTACTTATAGCAGCAGGTAAAAATCACATAAAAATATACGATTTTGCTTCCTTAGCGTGGCAATCTGCCTGCTATAATAAAGCTCGTGCTGTATTCCCTCGTATCTAGTAATTGGAATTATATATTTATTGAAGAAAAGCGCTTAACTAGTTAATTTTCAATGGATTATTCCAGTGAGGATTTCATTCTGTGTCAACAAACCTAATCCTGATACAGTTATTCCAATACTACTAAATTGCAACTAATAAGAACTATCAACTCTATAAATTCAATGATTTTCTGAATCTTACTTTCATTAAGTGCATATATTACGCTGGTTTTGCTAAATGCACTTCTTACTTACAAATCTAATTATATCGAGAACTATTGTTGTTCTGATGCCGTGTCGTTATTTGAATATCCAAAAATATGAGTATATTAATGTCGCATCTAAGGCACCCAAAATGCATGCTTTCTAAAGTATAAACCCGCGAGAGTTTCCAAGACCAATAGCTTATTCTGGCACAGTTCCCACTGGTTTATATCAGTAACACCCAACAATATGTGTAAAAGGGGAAGGCGGACTATTCGCTGAGGTGTCTAGAAAACAACCTCCCTAATGCTTGGTTATGTGATTAGATGAAGCACAAGAGCTCCATGCACAATAAAGAGGGTGGCTGAAATGTGAGGTTAGGTCTTAATGACAAGATTGAGTATCAGTGGTATATATCTGTTTGCCACTAATGCCACCAACTGCAACAATGTATAGTACGGAAAGATAGAGCCAAACTTAAAAATTCATGCCATAGCCGGCATTTGAACCTTCTGGTTGCCGTCCAGCATCTCTAACCCTTCAGCACCTATGGCCAACGTGCCGATATGACATTCAATTCTCCAACTGACTCGTGTTTCTCCCGGTAAACCACTTAGGAGTTCTCATAAACACATGAGACAACTACCTTAATGGCGACTTACATCGTGTAAGTACTTTAAGGCCCGGGCTTTATCGTTAACCACTATTAGGTCAATTAATGAAAATTTATTGTTCTTTCACACTGGCCGTGTGTAGGCTGAAGTATGGAAAGCCAGAGTCGGACTGAAAAATCCAATGCCATAGCCGGGATTTGAACCACGGATCTTCTGGTTGCCGTCCAGCCGCTCTAATTGACCTAATAGTGGTTAACTATAAAGCCCGGGCCTTAAAGTACTTACATGTTGTTAAGTCGCCATTAAGGTAGTTGTCTCATGTGTTTATGAGAACTCATAAGCGGTTTCCTGGGAGATACACCAGTCAGTTGGAGAATTTAGTGTCATGTCGGCATGTTGGCCATAGTAGCTCAAGGGTTAGAGCGGCTGGACTGCAACCAGAACATCCGTGGTTCAAATCCCGGCTATGACATTGGATTTTTCAGTCTGACTCTATCTTTCCATACTTTAGCCTACACACGACCAGTGTGAAAGAACCATTAATTTCCAATGTATAGTGCATCAGTTACCAGCGATAGTCTCCGGACTAAAATCTATCTGGTGCTTTGTAGTGCGCGATGTGTTTTATTTTATCTTATGTTTAAGTTTTGGGTCCCAGAAAATCCGTTTAGCACCATTTGCAGTGTGCTGCATCTAACACTCCTTGCCTCAGTGTTAGTGAGAGCATTACCATGAAGCTAACGCGTATAGGCATTGGAAACCGTTGGCAGAGACTTCAAATTTGTATGCATACGTACGTGGCTTAATGACGCAGTTCTGTTACTATAGATTTTAATTTAAATTCTATTTTTGTCTTACATATATGATGTACATTTTTGCATTCTAGTCCAACATTCATGCACGATTTCCCTTTGTAGCATGCACGAAACTTTGCCCTGTGCCTCAAGAAATTTCCCATAGGTATGCGTCACAGATATTGTGCGTTAAGTACTCACAATATTTTCTTTACTTGTTTTTCTTCTACGAATTATTGTCAAAGCAATTATTGTCTCTTTTGGATTAGGGTAAACGTTTGCAGAAATACTTTTATTTGAAAGTTCAGTTTAGCTAAATGATAATAATTTAGGCTCCAGCGCTACTCAAACTTCTGTATTGTGGTTTTGAAAGACCATCCTTTGCATGTCCACCAGAACAAAGTAAAGAATAGCGACGCAGTTTCTCAGGAAAGACAAAGCATTAAACAAGTTCAAAATAAAATGTTTATAAAATATTTTATTTGGCGTAACTTGTGTCTTGAAGCAGGTTTGGATTGTTGTACATGATTAATTTTTGTACGTCTCTTACCTATAGTTTACCAGTTAATGCATTACAAATTATATGCTGGATGATGAGAGGTTCACAGGTTATTCGTGGAAAATTCACACCTACATTTTATCTTCCATAAACATATTTTAATATATGGAATTTTGTAAAAAAAAAAAAAAAAAAAAAAAAAAAAAAAAAAAAAAAAAAAAAAAGGTAACTGAGACTTTATCATGCAAATCCTTTTTCGGGATGGCAGAAATTTGGTGAACACCTTAAAAGTACTCTGAAAATGACAATGTGTGTGCGTGTGTGTGTGTGTGTGTGTGTGTGTGTGTGTGTGTTGTTTTCATTCTTGATATGCAGCTACACCCAACTTAAATATATAGACGTATTATAAGAATTAAAATTCAATCCATTCCTTGAAATAGCCTAAAGCTCGAATTCAGTTACTTTCACAGGGCTGATCACCCGTGAAGCTTTAATATATAAACATATAGTTTCTAGTTCATAAAACCGCAAAATAAATCCTATTTTAATAAAATAAAGAAATTTGAATCACCTTAGACGTAAGACCTGATTTAGGAAATTGAAGAAATTTGTGTTTCTATGTAGACTGTGTCATGTTTATACTTTTCTCCTGCATTCATTTCGTCTTAATAATGTCATTGTGTTTGTTAATTTTAATTAAGGATGTCATTTGTTATTCCTGTCAGTAGCGGCTGACTAAAGTACTTTATTAGAACTAGTAAATAGGTGACTGATATAATGAATGGCAATTGATCTATATTTCTGAATCAGGAATAAATCAGGCTTTTATGCAATTTTATAACAAATATTGTCCCTTAAAAATCCTTTTATACATGTGCTTTATTGGGAGACAATAATAATGATGGTGACGTTAACAAGCAGAACAATAACAATGGTGATGAAAGTAGTAAAGATGATGATAATAATCATAATAATGATAATAATCATATTAATGATCATAACAATAATAATCGCAATCATAATCATAATAATAATAGTAATAATATGCCCAAGTTGTTTTCGGGAAGCAAGCCTGGTGAAAACACGATTAGAAATCGATGTTTTGGGAGTGTGCATATCTCCCATCATCAGGATATTTATTAAAGGTTATAACCAAAAATGAATCACTGGATATAACACAAATATAGACAAAGACAAAACACTATCAAAATTCACTGAACAAAATACTGTTTTCAGTAAATATATGCCAGGTCAGGAGATCGCGTGAGTATAGAAAATTAATTGGGTCAAAGAAACGTAACTACTTAACTTGACTATCAAGCTGTATTGGTCTGTGCTTCTTAAGTCAACGGATTTCCATTTTTAAAGCCGGCTTCCAAGAGGAGCTGAAATGAAATCCAGCATCACGACTAAGCGTGCTCCTCTCGGAGGAAATGGCCAACGCCTCCTTAATTCTCCGCTCCCAGTAACTGTTGCATTGAGCCAAGATGCTCGTCTCCCAAAAATTGGCTCTATGGCCGTTATCAAAACAATGCTCTGCCAGCCCAGACTTCTCAGGTTGCATTAAACGAATGCTCCATTCATGTTCGATTATTCTGGTAGCGATGGTAATAATAAAATAATTAGTTAATAGTAATTATTAATTATTAATAGTAATAATAGTGGTAATAATAATGACTGGTGGTGAAGATGATAAATTCTTATTTTCCTATTCTGATATGACACCGTAAGATTCCTCAAGTACCTTCTCTTTGAAAATTCATTTCGGACTAAACCCCTGTCACCATTCTTATAAGTGGATCTGCTACTGCGTGCAGTGCAGGGGATAAATGAGCTGAACCAACTGCCTATTTATATAGGTGGAGCCTTTATGGAAGCTTCACATAAAAAAGTAAACCAAACAAAGTCTATCTGACAGAATCGCTATCTTCTTAAACTTCTCTTAAGTCCTCACCCAACAAAGACCAATAACAGAACCTTTAGCCATATTTGCATCGATCCCTTTGCTACAGAATTCAAGAAAGAGAAGTATTGCTTTCAGCAGTTGTAAAACCAGCCGCTGTTAAGAACTCAATATAAATGCTCTTTAATTGGTAACTTCAGCCGGCTAAATTCGTATGTTAACTGAATTTCGCTTTTATAGTGCAATAAAAAGGGAAAGGACTGGAATACGTGAGAACAAAGTTAACAGCTCTTAGGCAGCTGGCAGAAAGAACTAGCGACTGGGTTTAAACGAATGCATTCCGTAACGATGTTCAGATAATGCGAACAACGCTCACACTACCCTAGTCTGAGAGAAACTTGAACAGAAATGCAAAAGCTTTCCCCTGTTATCTACACTGTCGCGAAAAGTATTGGTAACGGCCAAGGAAAGGAAAAAATTGGACTCTATACATGTTTCTAAAAATGGAGGCCGAATTCAACCCAGTGCGATCGATGGCTGCACTGACCCGACCTCGTTCGCTGTGATTCATAATGTGCGGGGACCAATCCCAGAACCCCGAGGCACTTTCCGAAATTCCATATCGGAAAGTGGTATCTGGAAAAACTAAACTCCAATGTCCTGAAACATGGACACGCCAGTGAAATTTCTATAGCACGAAAAGCAAAGTGTTTATGAAACTGAGAACCAAAATGTACAACTAAAAGCTTCAATCACTGAAAGTACCAAAATTACAACTAATAAAATAACATATAAACTATATGATTATTTATGCAGCTATCCTATTAAAGCGACCTGCTCTGTATGCCATTTACACGCACTTCTGACCATAGTGTTACAATACCGATGGAATAAATTTACGCAGTTGTAGAAAATTTGAACCTCTACTCCTTCTTTGTTCTAAAACGTATTGAACATTTGAATGCGAAATAAGAGACTTCCACAGTCACTTGCAGATCCCTTTAAATAAAAGGCAACAAGCAGTAATTATTTTGAAATGGAAAAAAAAAATAAAGGATGATAATAATAGTAATAATCTTTGTTGATGACGCTGTCATTTGCCAGGATCATGTCAGCACCGCCGTTGTGCCGGAATTTCGTTCTGATAAACTTCTTAACTTTCCAGTAGAGGAACATCAGGTTAAGGAGAGGACACCTAGCAACCCGACTTGCAATTTGGATCTTTTGTGCATATACCATCGGGAGGAACGGATGAGATTAAAGAGCCGCCGTAGACTCTTGACTTCAGGAGACGCAAAGGGTTTCCTAATATTTATCAGCATAACTTGCTGGCTGAGAAGCGCCCAGCGACGCCCGCCCAAACCGCCGGAGGATGGTTGATAGGTCCTCTCCACCTGGAGCGAAGGAAAGTTCTATTCGGCTTAAGAATAGAGTCATTGACAGTGCCGAGAATTTCCAAATGGCAAGCCTCTGAGCCATCTGCCCACCATCGATCGGCACACAACCTCGTAATCGTATTCTAACAGGAAAGAGGATGACAAAATGAGCGTAGATGGGAGAGAGAGGAGAGCCGTGATGAAAGACAACTCTTCAGCACACCCTTGTCGAACAGAGAAGTACCAATGGTCAGTCTGTCTAGCTACCAGAAATTGAATCCTGGTCTTCATAAATGTGAGCCGGGCATGTATGTGTGGAGAAATCTCATTCGATTACATGCGAGTAGATATACTGATATGTTTTTAAAAAACCACGCTTAAAAACTATCGGTATTGACACAGGAATCAGCAGGCCAGTTCATTTTATGGTACACTGACAATCACGAATGACTTTTTCTTTTTGTCTCTTTTTATTAATCGTTGACATTCAATACGAAGCAATTTTCTAAAATGTTTAAGAACAGCAGTTATACTTTTGAACACAAAAGATATTAAAATTTACCAGTGCATAAACATTTTAAAATGTATAGCAGTTGGGTAGCTAATATCTTAGGTTTTTAATAGAAATCCCTTTATTTAACCATAATGCGTCTATTATCATTACATGTGACACTGTATTCTTTGTGCATGAATTACTGTCCTCGACATTGCGAAACGTATTTGCTCTTGAAGGTATTACATAGACCAGTATGACATTCCGTATTGTACTTATGGGTCTCGCTTATTGTGTTTATGCCTCTCTCTGGTTGGAGAGATAATGAACACAGCTCCCTCCCCTAAAACGCTGTCTTAATGCGCTGTCTTTTAATTTAGGGCACTTCAAAAGCCGATTAAATTTTAAATTCAAATATTTTGGTGGAGACGGTAAAGGTAAGAAAAATATTTTAATAAGAGAAAGTTCGTTTAACTTCGTGTCCAGTTTTCATTGATCTGTTTTCACGACAATATGCGAAAAGCCAAATTATTACATTGGATATGAATGTTTTAGCCTTTTTCTCTTATTTAGTCTTTTGTCCAGTGCGTGTAAGAAATCAAACATATGTGTAATTTATACTTTATTTAAATAAAGCTCAATCAATTGAAATTTGTATTACAAGACTAAAAGTACTAAGTCGAAATAAAGACTTTATATTCCCTAAGTTGAAAAATCTTTTAATAGGATTTAGTTTAAACCTAGCTTTTTAAAACCTCTAACAATAAGAAACGGGATTGTACCTCTCCCTTAAAACAACCTGCAGCAAGGGAATTTCTCCTTTACAATTCAAATTTTATTAGATGTAACTTTGCTCATAGCGAATGTAAATGTGTTATTGTTTAGTCTGTGATTCGTCTAAAGGCGACTTTATAGCCCTACCCAGAGCTGTAAAAACGATGTGTTTTATATAAAAGAAAGAGGTTCCTAAAAACTGAGCACTTCTGTCGAAGATATCCTGCATTTTCGATTCAAGCATTGATGCTATTGTCATCAACATCTGTAATGTTGAATGTCTTAAAACAGGGTGTTGAATGTTGCTTCCTGTTTTAGGAGCTCCTCCTCTCATTTACATCTGGGATGTCTACTTACCTCATTCCAGGAACCTTGACGACTAGCAATTAGCAGTTCCATTTCAGATATCACCTAGTTAGCATATACGGACCACAGAGTTTTAAATGCTCATCTGTACCTTATTTAATCCTTCTTTACTGCTTTACATTTTCTCTAACGTTCAAATGGAGTTGTGTAACTAACGGTGTGATATTCTCTTCAGCATGTACTATCCGTCCGAAATATATCCTTAATAAGAGATGTTATGTGTTGTTTCAGGTAACATTTATTGATGAACAGAGGTTCTTTTCCATCTCACTGTCACCATAAATCGAAATAATGAGAACATGACAGGCCTACGATGTAATAAAAATATGTTGCATTTACACGATTTTCTACAGCCACTATTATTGCACGAACTTATTTCTCTACCCGCTCCTTGATTATAAAAATAAACGCTTATTGTTCATTAACAGTTTTCACTGTTGGTGAAAGCGGTACAGTCAGCTAAAGCGACACTCAGTTTTTAACAATGATGATTGCTATAAGTCGGTGTTGTCATATATGCCTACGAAGAAATGAGTAGTGTCTTATCGCTTGATACATTTATAAATGTGTTAAGACCCAAACCATTACAATTAATAACTCAAAAATGCAGTAAAATATGGTAATATTTACGTCGCATTTTGAAGGAATTTATCCATCTCTAACGAATTGTACAAAAGTAGTTCGCCATTAAAAGCTCTTCCCTGAAAATTTGATATATGGTTTTCGTCATTCAAATATCTTAAAAATAATGAATTATAATCAAAACCCTCTCCCTATTTTTGTGTAGAAACCAAAAGGATAGTTTGACATTGGGCGATGTTCTCAAAAATCTTATTTCGCATAATTGGAAGGCAAAAAGTTTATAAACCTAGTTTCGTATTAATCAAATTACATACATGCCCATGCCCACTTCCTTTTTCATTTATTTTTTGGAGTTAAAAATCATTACACAATACTCCCATACTTGGAATTTCATTACGGAAGGGATTCCGTACGTATGCCACCACGCAGGTTACATTGTTCCTATGCCCCCAAGTGGAGGAAGGATGACGCGAAGGAGACAGAGGGCGGCCGATACAAGGAGCCGCGACAGTACAGAGGACGTGATAGCTACAGTTCTCTTGGACAGAGACTTCCACCGGAAGACCAGGACAACGAACTTGCTCCCCCACAGTGCAAGGGCGATGAGCCCATCAGCCGAGCCCTAATGGTACCAAGGCAGGCTATCCGAGGCCAAAAGGTCCCTGTCTGGCAGTCACGAAATTGTCCCAGCAGAGGAGCGGATATCGGCCACCGACCTACCGGAGGAGAAAGTAGTTTGTCTCAAAGCATATCTTCCCGCCATGCACCGCCGAGACACCCGCCGACACTTCTACCCTGAAAGGGACTACCAGATGAAAGATGACATGAAATGATAACGGAGATGAAAAGCAGGGACAGGGAATTCGGGGATGTAATTAACCTACCCAGCATTCGTCTAGCAACCCGGGAAAACTCCCGGAGAACCCATGGGTCAGGTAGGTCAGCCACAGGAATAGAACCCGCGCCTTCCGAATGCGCGCCACAGACGACACCACCTGAGTCACCCCGCCCGATACTCCCACATTTACTCTACGGTTAGATAAAGTAATGAAAGTTGCAATTATTAACTCATACGATTATAACCAATATAATGTCTTCTAGGCTGTTCAGTCTCTCAGCCTTACCTGGAACTTATTATCTCATCTAAGGTAAAATTCATGTTAGCTTAATTATTAATTACATTAACATTGATTTTAATTAGATAGCAAATTTCCCTTTAATTTTCAATCTAACAAAACTTCTTGCTTTTTTAACTCTTTCATGTTCGAGAAGCATATGCATTCTGCTAATTCCCTTCACACATTGTATATTATGTTCTGTGGAACCTCATTTTTAAAAGTTCTATACCCTTTCGCACATTCTTATGTGTTGTTTCTTGGGCCATACATGCTTATCCCAGCTATATCTTTAGTCGAATTGCATATCCTATGTTTTCATCAGTTAATGAATTCAAACCTAAATCATACCTCCTAAACAGGATGGAATAGCCCCTGGAATCTTCTCTGAGCATTCATGACTGATTATTGTAAGAAATGCTGTGACAAAGATTTAAGAGAGAGTAGGCGATATAGAACACCTGGAGCAGTTTAGATTTCAATGAACTTCATTGCTACACTTGTGATGCACTTTAGAACTTCCTTCACCTGCAGTTCTTCACTTTCAGTTTCTCCAGTTTTTTCTGATGCTTCCCTTGTAAACTCTGTTTCCACTGCAAAAAATCTTTCCAAAGACTCTCGTGGAGTCCTCAAGATTTCATACTCCCCTTCATATAATTCGAGGATGTCTCTTGAACATTCAGTGTTTCCAGAATGGTTTTATTCCGACCCTTTCAACGCACAAGATTTGCAAACTCCTCACTCATCCGTCTCCATAGCCCTTAACCACGATTACTGCTCTTCTGTTGAAACTACTCGTCTGCATCACAGAGCAAAATACTCTCAAAAATGATTTTCTGCATCGCATCCTTGCCTTTACCCGCATTTCTAACCATGGTGTTCCTTAGTTCCACAAAAGCTGAAGTAACATGGCTTGTTCGGTTATGCACAGCCTTCGGGCTGTGACTTAGATAGGTATAAGTGCTCGTAAAAGCATCTCTTATTTCTACATATGCAAATTCTACCTCCAGGCAACTTTCTCCAAAGTCTCAAACACACACACACACACACACACACACACACACACACACACAGACAGAAACACAGAGACAGAGAGAGAGAGAGAGAGAGAGAGAGAGAGAGAGAGAGAGAGAGAGAGAGAGAGAGAGAGAGAGAGAGAGAGAGAGAGGAGAGATAACGTCGGCTCTCATTTCCTTGACTCTATGTATATTTTATACCAGTTAATCAGAATTCAATTTCCAGCATCTTAGAAGAGAGCTGCAAATAGTTTGGAATACAAACTTCCTTCGGAAGTTATTAGTAGACTGTACATTCTCTTCAGATGTAACATAAAGAACGCCAGATAGCGTTACATCACAGTGTCTTATTGTATATGAATTTTACATAAAGTTAACGGATCTGAGTGAGTTTTTTGGATGTGAAAATCAAAGGGGCTCGATTAACAAGTGTTATAGAGAAAACTGTAGTTACTAAAATATTAGATTTAGGTTTAATATTTTAACTAGGTACACATCCTTAATATATATGCGAAGTAACCTTAGCTCATACAACTTCCTGAATTACTCTCAGAATATAATAACCCTTGGCGCGACAACCCTTAGAGGGCCAAGGCCTACCAACCCGACTGCCGGCCTCACGTCCACTTACGCACGGCAGAGGTGGACGATCATCCAACCGATACGGGGAGGAGATGTGCTCAGCATCTCGGCATCCCCCAGCCGGAATGTTGGTTTTCATTACCAGGGCCACTTAACTAGCGTAAGCTCCTCACTTTCCTCACGATGCTGAGTGGGCACCGGTCCTATACCCGGGACCTAAAATCCCCACCACATGGGTGGGATCGAACCCGGGCCGCTTTCCGTGGCCAGGGACCAAGGCATGCTGCCTTAGCCCGCTACGCCACGGCGCAGGACTTACTCTCAGAATACTGATTAGAAAAAGCAAAACAGTCTATGTGGATGAAAAATATGGAAATATGAATAAGTAAATGTAATGGATTCTTTCCATGTTAAAATCAACGTATAATGGAGGCTACCTTTTATCATGCGAAAACTGTCATTCATAGAGACCGGATTCTTAGGTAATTAAATACTTTGCACAATAATTACCACATGGCAAATCGAGAAGGCGTATGGGAAAAAATACACAACACAGAAATGTTTACCTCAGCTTATCGCACATACACGGCGAGTCCAGTGTATGTATAGTCTGTTCAAATGTAATCATGACTTCTGAACAGCAATGTGTTATACATCTGTAGGCGCGAGAAATCATGTCATATAGACACACGCAGCTTCCATTCGCTCTATTTGTGTTTCGCAGCTTACTGTCCATCAACTTAGTAATATTTCAATCTTTTAATGGACCAGATAAGACGATCACAGCTCTGGTGACCTGAAGGTCAAAACGCCTCAACGCTCTGTCGAGTAATACCACATATTTCATGCATTTTACCGTATTTTATGCATATTTATGCAATTTGTGGGTGGCAAACATCATGGCTTAGTTTATGGGAAGAGAAGCCTTCTTCTATATAAACATGTACACGAAACTTGCAGTAAAGAGATTTCGATGTCACATATTGCCCAATGTGCTTGAACTCAACGCGGCTAATTTAGGTAGCGGGTTAGTTATTGAGAATGACCTTCAACGGAAATCCAGTAAGTGACCTACCCTTAATCAACAGGCAGAAATAGTTTATGTTACGATAACAGACAGCTCTTTATTTCTCTTTACTAGTTCGAGTTATTCCTGTTCCTTCAGTTCAGTTCAGAAGTGCCAGGTAATCTTAACATACGCGTTGAATGATTCGCGATATAAAAAATATCGAAGGTGTAAGGTGGTGCTAGTTTTCGGTTGCAGCAGTACGTTAAGGAATATTCAGATGCGTTCAAAACAGACAGAAAATTTCTACATTGTCAACCTTGTGGGAAGTCTGTTTACCAGTCAATCAACGCTCCCAGTAACTTAGCATTTATGCAGCAACAGATCTAGGGGGCTTCACGTTCCTCTATGAAGCAGGTGCTTTTAAGTGAACAGATTTCTAATGGACAATGTAGAGAAGACATGTGTTGTGAAGTTTAACTCCAAACAATTTCCAACAAATGACATATGACATCGCTGGTGAGTTATCAAAACAGTTCTCTTTTATTACAAGTTTTTATATTATATGAAAGAAAGTATTTTTGTTTTAGTAAGTACTTTGAACTTTTTAAGAAATACTTTATTGTTTTTCACGCATAAAAGATAAATTTAACCTTTTAGCACCTAAAAATCGGTTCCCTAGTCATTAACTATCTTCCGTACTAAGCACAGGCATGCACCTGTCTTCTGGTGAGTAAAGTTGACCAGAAAACCTTTATCTCAAGACAAGCCTAAATATAGTTAAACAAATGGTGCAAATAGAGGCGTAGGCATAATTTTGAAAATTAGAGAGGCAAAAGGTATTTTCAGAACTTAAGAAGCCGCCGAATGAACAATTATGTTCACTGAGCGTTTCAGAAGCTTTGTAAGATGGCAACTAAAGGAGGAACTTTGCAGGGTAGAAGATATTAAGGCGGAACTAAAGTTTATAAAAGAACATCTATTTATAGTGTCTGTCTTGTCCTTAGTGTTTTTGAGTCTGCAAAAGTGTTTGCTATGATTGATTATCAGCAGTTCGGAGCGCCTAACGAACGTGCTACAAATTTAACAATGCTGCAAGAGGCTTCTGCAATTAGCGATTTCCTGACTGACGGCAGCTTAGCGTTTTCATTATTGCTGCGTCAAAATTTCTAGGAGTTAGAAACAGATAGATATACTTCAATCTCGGACACTCGGCAACTCACTTGAAATAGACCATTACTGCTCTCCATTTATCAGTAACTTGCTGTTGTGTACCCTTCACCAATTCATGCACACTGAGAAAAAAATCTTCGGGAGCTGCTGACAGCAAGCAGATTGAAGACCCAGATTTCCGCAGCGGCATTAAAGGTGACAGCATGGAGACGACAATCAATGTCTGGCGTTATCATCGTACAAAACGTTCTCATTCATCACATTGGTGATTTTTAGCTTCATCCAAGTCCGTACTTTTAATATTTATACATAGGCGTTTTATCACTGTGTGGCACACATAATGGAACCTATATATTGTTACATGACAAAACTAGCAAGTTTTATAAGTGTTTAAAAGGTAAGGGGTTTTACCCTTTAACCTCATGTAACTGGGAGCGTAGTTATGGAGAAGGTAGAGCAGAAAAACATCTAATACAAAATGAACTGAGTAACTGTATTTCAGAGATGCCTGGCGTTTCTACAGGGGCCTCCCTGGATCTGGATGAGATCAGGGGCGCTTTAGCAACATTTAAATACATAATGGCATAGTGCAACTATACCTTTAGCGATGCGTTATTGGTATGGCTGAACCTTGTGCGACTGTCAAGAGATGTACGGTTGTTAAATCTCATATTTTATGCCAAATTCACTTTTTGTTCAGTGAATCATTTCCCACATATTTCCTGTTATTGGTTTAAATATCCCAATAATAATAATGTTCTTCTTAGCTGGAAGTAGTTATTTATTTTTGTTTTCCTTGTCATATTAAAGAGAGAGTGGTATTTTAAAATCATGAAAGAAACAGCTTTCAAAGGGAGTTTCCTATCGCATAAGCCCAATATATTGTCGCCAGACATTGAGTTGATGCCGGGCCGTGCGCAGGCAGTAAACAAAGAGACAGAGTGACCAGCGGGTGGACGCAGCGTTTATCACTTGCCAAGAGAGAGAGAGAGAGAGGGAGAGGGAGAGAGAGAGGTAGAGAGAGAGAGCAACAGAGGGAGAAAGAGTCAGAGATAGTCTGAAATTTCCCGCTGCACTACGAAAGGTCGTTAAGCTTCGACAGTTTTCGAGAAATTTCGGCGACGTTCGAGAAACAGCGGCTTGTGTATATATGCGGCAGTAGGAGTTGTCAGTCAGTTTGGTAGGGAGCTGCTAGGAGTTGCATTTGCGAGCCAATGAGCTGTTTATTTTTTTGTGTGAACATTTGAATTGTACCGAGTTGAGTCGAGAACTGGTAATCGTGTAGTAATTTGAAGGAGAAATATTTTGTTTACTGTGGTGAAGCCACAAGAGACTGTGTTTGTGTATGCTATGTCATTCTGCTGCTCACGGCTGTACAAAAGTCAATTGAATTCCATTTCTGCAACTTTTAATTGTACGAACCCACAAAATCACAATATTCCACTGTTCCCGTTGTACTTACATTGAAGGAGGTAGTTTCCACAAACTTTTATCTTGATTAACCTGCAGTAGTTAGAATAAGCTTTTAAACAGTTTGTTGAGGTATGGGTAGATAAAATTATGTGATATTACTCGTATAGTATTAATAATAGACAAGGCATATTCATCTTCTGTAATAAATTAGAGCCAGTCTTTTTCTTCTTACGCTATAGTGTCAGGTGCTTGTTTACGTACTAGCCAGGAAAAGTGATTAAACTAATCTTTTTCAAAACTAAAGCATTTCCGGAAATTTCAATGTTGGTGTAGCTACTATATTGCCTTTGTTTGGCGGATGAAGGCGCACTTTTGTCTCCTAGTCACGTGCGGTGTTATAACTTTACAGCCGTAAATATACAGAGAGAAACGTCAGGTATTATGCCCAGGATTATTACATATTTCGTGACACATGAAAATTAAAATGTAATATCACCAGACTTTCCACAACAACTGTAAACCGACAATATTGTTGCACCTTTTAGATGAACCTCCTGCATACCCTTACTTTTTGGCCTAATACCAGTATATACTACTGATAAAGCTACCTCTCCTTTAGACTGTTCCTGTAAAAGGTGTAAAATAAGTCCACTTGATTCCTTTAGGAAAAGAGCAATGCAATGAATAACATCTCCTAGTTTGCCTGATATGTTCTGCGGTACAGTAGCTATGGTCAGGTGTTTATTCCAATTGTGTATTCCATCTTAGGATGTTCGAATTATGAAGACACTAAGCTCTGTGACAGTCTTGTGCTCCACATGCATGTTGCTATAGAATATTTGTGTAAAATTTTGTATGTAAACATATTATATATTATTTTTATATCCTATTATATTAATATTTTATTATTAATGCGTTGTTTCGTAGATAACAATCTGAAATAATACTCTGCTTCTGCAGTACAGCATTTACACAAAACGAAAAAGAAGGTAAATGAGTAAAGAGTACAAATCGTTTGTAAATGGGAAAAAAATATTATATACAGACAAGATACTTGTTCTTCCGAACGTATTATCATTTATTAGCAGTAATCAAGGAATTATACTGAATGATTAAATGGGGAGGCGCTAATTACGGTAAATACTGTAATATTATCACGTTTCATAACTTTCGAGCAACTGTGTAGTTTAGTCGAAATCGACAAAAGATTGCCAATTGTCTACTGTTAAGAGGATCGGCCAAGTCCAGGACCCCACATAGAGATGGCACTACTGGGCCAGTTTAGCATCATATAGCTTAACTATAGACTAGCTTGTATTCATAGTTAGTGGTTTATAACTTTAGTTTTTGAATAAGAGCATTATAAAGAACACAAGTGTATAGGTTTCACGAAAATTGAGGATTTGAAAAGACGAGCAGAGGTTAACTGCTTCCATTTGAAAGGCCCGACGCTTATATAAATTAAGAAGAAAATGGAGAGTAGATTGAAAGATTGGGCCCCTTCATACACAATGATTAAAAGATGGGTTGCAACTCCCAACTCCAGAGATCATTGAAAATAATCATCTTTTAGTACTGGTATACCGCAGATTTAAGTTGTTTGAGATAGCGGAGGACGTAAAAATAGCAAAAGATCGTGCGGGTAATATTTTAAGTAATTATTTGGAGTTTCGCAGATCTGTGCAAAATGGGTGTTGCGTTTGCAAACACCTGATCAAATTTTATAAAGAAAAACTGCTTCTGTTACGAATTTGGAGCTCTTCTTAAAACTCCCAGTCAATTTTTGAGACGGCTTATTACCATGCGTAAAACTTGAATAAATCAGTGCACTCCAGAAAGTAAATCACAGCCAAAACAGTGGATTGCACCAGGTGAACCGACTCCAAAAATAAGATAAGCAATTTTGCTAGGTAACAAGGCTATGTCGTGTTTTCTGGGATGCACAGGGAACTATTACTTGGAATTATAGGGATTACTTGGAAAAGGGTAAAAATGTCACTGATGACTACTACGCAAGCTGACTGCAACGTTTGAGTGAGGTAAAAAGAAAATTTGGTAAAGAAAAAAGTCTTGTTTCTTCACGACAATGCTCCAGCCTATCGTTTAGTCATTGCAATTGGATAAATGTACGAATTAAAGTTAGACATGCTTGAACATCCCCCCTGTTTGCAGATCTAGCACCCAGTGACTTACCACCTATTCCCGAACCTCAAAAAATTTCCTGGAGAACGAAGACTTCACAGCAACGAGGAGGTCATTGATGAGGTAAACAGCTATTTTGAGGACCATGATAAATTGTACCACAGAGATGGTTTAATTACATTAGGATACCAATATGACATGTATTAGCCTTTCTGGAGATTATTTTGAGAAATAAAGAAAAAAACGTTTTTTCTTTCAGTCCGCGGGACTTATCAGCCGACCCTCGTATATACTGAGGTCATCAAAGAACCCAGAGCAGGTAATGAGAAATCTGAAAGAAGAGATTTTGAAGACACTTAGGGCATGATTAGATGTATGAGAATATTGTGACTGTGTGGGACACGTAGATTCGGAAATGTAGTTTACAGAAATTCAGAACGACTATTGCTGCAGTAAAAATATGTGAAATTGACAATCAGCTTTCTCCAAGGCCGACTGGGTGCTCCGCCGCACAAAAACAAATTAAACAAATAACTGCGGGACCCTTCAATCGTCGACTGTCACAATAACCAACACACAACTGCCGCTTCTAGTACCTTTTGGGGTATTTATAACCCCAGCCATTTTTATGGAATGCCGCAGACCTTCCGAGACATTTCTCGGCAACAACAATAGAACATACAAGATACACATAAACAGTTTCTGAAAACAGCCATTACTGACTGAATTTTTTTATCAAATGCCTTGGCTTCCATGACAGTCTAATTAAAAGTGCACTTAAATACTGTGGCATTGTGGGTTCGTAGAATTAAAAGTCCAACTTGCCGAAATTCCAAATGTTCTTTATTTGCGTAGAAATACACTTCGTAGCAGTAGAATTACATCACCATCTACAATAGCGTTTTGATTACAAGTGTTACATCAGCTCTCGTTACAATACTTTACAGTTGTTTACTGCTTACGACTCTTCGTGACTGACTCTTGGGCTCGCATGTCCCCAGCTCCGTTCCGACATGGACGTTGTGATCTGAGGGTGAGCAGCCTCACTGGTACCTCCTCTCTGCAGGGCAACAATGTTCTGGTTACACACAGTTCGTGTACAGGCTTCTTTTGGTCCAGCATCATGTTCTTCGCCCGCTGGGCCCCTCAAAATCCAACCTCTGCGGTCCTCGTCCCGAGGGGTGGGCAACAGGAAGTAGGGGACTGACTGATGGGGTGATGTACGGTGGGGACTTGGTGTACCCCAGGACCGCTACGGCTGCCGAGAAGGCCCATCAGTAACCCCGAAAACTGGAAGAAGAGCCTCTGGTGTAATCTCTCGATAGGGTTCCTCCGCGAGGTGAGAGTGTTTCTTCAAACGCCCAAAATATGGTCCACTTCGGTGTTTGACCCCATTTATCTTTTGTTCCTTTTCTTTTTCCTCCCTGAACACATGTCTGACGGGTAACATAGCGCGGGTGGTTGGAGAGGGAAGCGCAAGGGGTGACTGGGTAATGCGTAACTCCCAGCCCCTTGTTACCATGTAGGACTGTGTTCGTATCCGCTGATAAAGGTCAGTCCCGGGGAGGGGCCATTGCATGAGCTGTTACACTCCTGAAGGCGATTGGGTCCCTCTGTCTTTACACTGGGAGGTGTGACCCTAAGGTGAGCAAGGTCCAAGCCAGGACTCTCACCTGAGCCGGGGTGGCGCCCAGGATGTGAGCACGCCATCGGAGACGTTTGCAATGGTGGAGGACATTATCGCAATGGTGCAGTCTCTTAAAACCAAAACTGTGAAGGTTAGTGGAAAAGAAGTAGTTGAACCCTGTGGTCCCCGCTACTTAGTCATATCTAGAAGTGAAGAAGGGAAGACTTTTCTGTCTCTGAACCCTTTTATTATACAAAAGGGATTGGATAAGATAGCTGGTCCGGTGAAATCCTGTACTAGATCACGGAATGGCACGCTCCTGGTGGAAGCTCATTCGGTCTCCCAGGCAGCGGTAATATTGAAGGCAAACCTGTTGGGTAGTTACCCGGTAAACGTCACAATCCATAAGGGCCTGAACTCCTCTCGCGGCGTCGTTAACACCCGTGCGTTGGGCGGTATGTCCAACGAGGATATTATGGAGAACCTTAAAGACCAAGGTGTGACAGCTGTTTACCGTGTGCAGCGCAGAGAAAGAGGGGAATTGGTGCCTACCCGTACCCTGTTCCTCACCTTTGATCGGGTCGATCTCCCACAAAGGCTTAGGGCAGGGTATGAAACAATTGAGGTACGCCCTTACATACCCAACCCTCTAAGATGCTACAAGTGCCAGCGATTCGGGCATACAAGCGCGTTTTGTAACGCCGCGCCTACATGTTTTAACTGTGCGATGTCACAGCATGACGGTGCGTGTTCATCGCCGGTTAAATGTGTGAACTGCACCGGAGAGCACCCATCCAGCTCTCGTGATTGCCCGCGCTTTGTTGAGGAAAAGGCGATCCAGGAGATCCGGGTGAAAGAGAAGGTGTCCTTCTCGGAAGCCCGGAAACTCGCCCGTACTCGCATGCCATCCCTTCCGCGGTCCGCTAGCTACAGCTCTGTAGCTGCTAAGCCAGTGCCGCGGAAGGAGATCGCCACTCAAACCTGCGAGAACGTTGTGGCATCAATATCAGAGAAGGTTATTACTCCGTCACCGACTGCTAAGCCTGCCAATCCGTCAACACGATCTGCACCTTCGACGTCTAACGCTCAAACAGGAAGAAGATCCCCACCACAGTTGCCAGCTAAGGCCTCAACCTCCAAGGCCGAGAAGCCCGTTGTCTACAATGCATCACCGAAACAATTTAAGAAAACCTATAAAAAATCCGATTTCCTAAAGGATTCCAGCAAACCGGCCAGCCGAAAAAAGAGTCCCAGGGCTTCTAGAAGTTCCTCCTCTGAGGAGTCTTCAGGGGAGGACTCTGAACGACGCCTGTCATCGTCGTCGATCTCCGTCTCAAATCGTTTTGGGCCCCTTGAACCGAAGTTCTCCATCGGTAAAGGGACCTCATCGGTGGAGGAGATGGATCAGGAGGATGTGGGGCACACTACCAGGATGACGTCCAGAAAACGACCCGATGATTCGGACGTTAAAGGGGTTAGCCCTAAAGCAAAAAAGAAGGGTAAACTGATTCGGCCACCCTCGAAATCGTCATGAGAGGGAATACCCCTTAAATTTTTATTCTACCGCTCCAACGGCGTTCCTACAGTGGAACATACGTGGGCTTAGGGCTCATCGTCCAGAGCTTGATCTGTTGCTTAATACGCACGATCCATTAGTGGTTTGCCTGCAGGAGACCAAGTTACGCCCACAGGATACCTTTCAAATCAGGCGGTATACTCCATTCAGGCGCGACCTTGCCACTGAAGAGGGTATACCTGCGCATGGAGGCACTATGGTCCTTGTTCGAGATGACGTATATGTGGAGGACATACCTTTACTCTCTAACATCCAGTCAGTTGCTGCACGTGTAATACTGCCAACAATGCAACTGGTCGTCTGCAACATCTATATTCCACCGTCCGATGACGTTTCCCTTACTACGCTTCAAGATCTTGTTGTTCAATTGCCCACCCCTTTTCTGTTGGTAGGAGACCTCAACGCCCATCACCCTCTCTGGGGCTCTACCCGAACTTGCGCGAGGGGCAGAGTGGTCTCCGACTTTCTGGACAGTAACAAGCTGGTTCTCCTGAACACCGGAGAACCCACTTTTGTTTCCGATGCCTTCAACACTTTCTCCCATCTGGATTTGGCGGTATGCTCACCACAGCTAGCAGTCTCCCTACAATGGAACGTCATCTCTGACCTACATTCTAGTGACCATTTCCCCTGTCTTATTAGCCTCCTAGATCAGAACGTGTGTTCCACGCGCTTGCCTACCTGGCGTTTCGATCAAGCCAACTGGGCCCTTTACACCCAGTTGGCGGTTTTTAGTCACCAAGAGCACGCCTCTGTCAACGAATTGGTCGAACATCTTAGCGAGCAGATACTTTCAGCCGCAGAACGATCAATTGCGCGTACGTCACCGAATCCTCGTCGACGTCCTGTCCCATGGTGGACGGATGAATGCCGGGATGCCATCCGTGATCGTAGGCGTGCCCTGCGGGTTTTCCAACGCCACCCCGCGCTGGAGAACCTTATTGAGTACAGGAAGCTGCGTGCCAGGTCTAGGCAAGTTATTACGCAGAGCAAAAAGACATCTTGGAACGCTTTTGTGTCGTCTTTCAATCGCCATACACCTTCATCTGTAGTATGGGATAGGTTTAGGCGCGTGGCCGGAAAATCAACTCGCCTACCGATAGCTGGTTTGGAAACTCCTTCAGGAGTCGTTGTGAATCCGTTTGATGTGGCTAACACCCTTGGAAGTGCTTTCGCTCATGTGTCTAGCTCAGATAATTATACACCTGAGTTCCTCGCAACTAAGAATCAGGTGGAGTCTCAAGGTTTCTGCTTTATTTCTAGAAACCTTGAAGACTACAATCGCCTGTTCACCATGGCAGAGCTAGAACACGCACTTTCATCCTCCCGACCATGTGCACCAGGACCAGACGGTATCCACGTGCGATTATTACACCATCTCTCTCCTGAAGGGAAGGCTTTCCTACTCGAGGTCTATAACCGTATCTGGGTTGACGGCAGTTTTCCTGAAAAGTGGCGTGAGGCCACCATTATCCCAATTTTGAAACCTGGAAAGGACCGCCATCTTCCTTCCAGCTACCGTCCTATTTCCCTCACCAGTTGCGTCTGCAAGGTGATGGAACGCATGATCAATGGGCGGTTGGTGTGGTGGCTGGAAACTCGCAACCTACTGACGAACATCCAGTGTGGTTTCCGCCGTCGCCGTTGGACACTAGACCACCTCGTGTCTATGTCAACGCACATCATGAACGGTTTCCTTAAGAACTGTCAGACCGTCGGCATCTATTTTGACCTCGAGAAAGCGTACGATACCTGTTGGCGTGCAGGCCTCTTACGCACCCTGCACGGCTGGAATATTCGTGGACGCCTACCTGTGTTCCTTCGGGAGTTTATGAACGATCGCGTTTTCCGAGTAAGGGTCGGCTCGGTCTACTCAAACCTTTTTATTCAAGAGAACGGGGTTCCACAAGGGTCAGTGCTCAGCGTTACACTGTTTGCTATAGCCATAAATTCTATCGCTAACTGTGTTCCTCGGGGCGTTTCATCGTGCTTATTCGTTGACGACTTTGCGGTCTACTGTACTTCTCAGCGTACTCCGTTCCTAGAGCGTCGTCTACAGCATTGCTTAGACAACCTTTACTACTGGAGCTCTAAGAACGGCTTTCGGTTCTCCACTGAGAAGACAGTCTGTGTTAACTTCTGGCGTCGGAAACGTCGACTACCACCCCTGCTCCGACTTGGTCGTCAAGTGCTACCATTCGCCGATGAAACTAGATTTCTCGGACTGGTTTTTGATAGAAAGCTGTCCTGGTCCCCGCATATAGGACAGTTGAAAGCACGATGTGAACGTTCTCTAAATCTTTTGCGGGTACTTAGTGGGAAATCGTGGGGAGCGGATCGTGCAGTACTGCTCAGCTTATACCGCACTCTAATCCGTTCGAAGCTGGACTATGGGTGCATCGTTTATACTTCAGCTCGTCCATCAGTGCTGAAGCTCCTAGACACGGTCCATAACTCTTGCATTCGTATAGCTACTGGGGCGTTTCCAACTAGCCCAGTCGTAAGTCTCTACGCCGAAGCGGCAGAACCTCCTTTGCGATATCGGCGTGATGTGTTGCTGGGGAACTATGGCTGTGGACTACTAAGTATGCCTGGGCATCCGACGTTTGCATCATTCACCGAAACGTGCTATGATATACATTATAGGAACACCCGATTAAGTCCTAAGCCGCCAGGTTTTCGCTTCCGGGAGCTTCTTCGGCAGCATGCTCTCGAGCTACCCCGGTTGCTTCCTCGGGGTGAAAGGGTGTATCCGCCATGGCTGTGTGCTGCACCTGCCGTGGATCTCAGTATGGCTGCGCACGGCAAGTCCATAACCCCCACGAGTACTCTCCGCACTTTGTTTTTAGAATTTTTATCGAATTATGAACGCTTTATTTTAATTTTTACTGATGAGTCCAAGAGCTCTGCTGGTGTTGGATGCGCGTATGTCCATGGGGCCGAACCCTTTACATTCGGTCTCCATGGCAACACCTCCATTTACACTGCAGAGCTCCATGCAATATACCGAGCCATCTTACATGTTCGCCGCAGAGGGTTGGGTGACTGCCTCATTTTAAGCGACTCCCTTAGCGCACTCCAGAGCCTACGTGCGCTGTACAACCACCATCCTTTCGTACAGCGGATCCAGGATGCCCTCCACGTATTGCAAGCCTCTGGCGTTAGCGTGGTGTGTGCCTGCGTTCCTGGTCACGTGGGCCTGCGCGGGAACGAAATGGCAGATTCGGCAGCCAAGGTGGCAACCATGGATCCCAGTGTTACCATTTCATGTGTGACGGCGGAGGACTTTCGGTTTGTTGTGCGTAGGGCGGCGCTCTCGTGCTGGCGCGACGAGTGGTCTGCTCTCCGTGACAACAAGCTCCGAATGGTAAAAGAACATCCGAATCACTGGGTGACCTCCTGTCGCGTATCGCGGCGGGAAGAGGTCATTTTGGCTCGGTTGCGCATTGGACACTGTTATTTTAGCCATAACTTTTTAATAAACCGGACACCGGCTCCAGCCTGCCCGTTCTGCGGTGCCGACCTGTCGGTGTGCCATGTATTTTTAGACTGTTTAGATTCGCACGTCTCCGGAGGTCTCTCCAGCTGCCGGCCAGCTTGGCAGAGATACTCGCGGATGACGAGACGGCAGTGGGTAAAGTTATAGCGTTTGTTTTATCTATAAATTTTAGAATTTAGGCCCTACTAACCTGGGTATTTTAACCATTCTAACCTCTTTTATAGTTTTATTGGCTTTTAGTTTCCTTTTTGTTAGCATTTCCTACTGTTGTGCGGGCTTTTTTATCTTGTTTTTTAATTGATTGATAGCCTTTTAGTCTCCTAGAGTTTTAGTCTTTTAGTCTTGTAGTGTTTTAGCCTTTTTATTGATTTTTAGCTCCGCTGATTTTTATGGGCGCTGATGACCCAGCAGTTGAGCGCCCTTAAAACACAATCATCATCATCATTCGCCCGCTGGCCTTCCAGTCGCGCCGTCACCACCAGCTCGCTTCTCGAGGGGACAACCATATCTTCCTTCGGCATGACCATGGCGCTCTTCGGGCTGCCGGAGTATGACCTCTTCTCCATTGAGCCGCAGGACCTTCGTAACGACTTTGACCATCGCCTCGTGGCTCTTGAGGGCATCGTATCCCAGTATCACCTCCTCAGCCACCTTCGCGACAAACACCCACTGACGCACGGCACTCCGTTTCAAGGTCAACTTCAGTAGGGCCTCCTTCTCCACAGGCAACGTGTCACCTGATGCCGTCACTAGCTGGTATGGTTGGCTCGGTTTTCTCGACGGCAAACCCTTGGCCACGTCAGCGCTGGTGATGGTCATGACTGCCCCGGTGTCTACAAGCACGCGGCACGACTTCCCTCTCACCCAACCATCCCCAATGAAGCTGTCATCCATAGGACGGCTGACGGCGCGCAGTGTCACTCAAGGGGTGATGGTGCCGACGTGCTTCTCGCCACGCCGGGCCTTACTCGTTCTTCCGGCTGCTCTAGTTGGTGCTGGACGTCTTCGCGGTCATCTTCGCGGCCAAGTTACTATTCGCAGCTTCCGTCTTCGTTTTTAATTCGGCCTTTATTTCCTCCATCTTCTCGGTGATGTTGTCGTTGTCCCACTCCTGACACCAATTGTGACTTTGTGGGTTCGTAGAATTAAAAGTCCAATTTGCCAAAATTCGAAACGTTCTTTATTTGCGTAGAAATACACTTCGTAACAAATAATTACATCACAATCTAAAACAGCGTTCTGATTACCCCTGTTTACATCAGCTCCCGTTACAACAACACTTTACATCTGTTTACTGCTTATGGCTCTTCGCGAGGGTCGTCCCCTTCTTAAATACTTCATTGATAAATTCCAGATATTTCCTGAACAATAAATATACCGAATAATCTCTATCGACCAAGACGTCACCAGAAATTTCCATTTACCTCAGTTTGTGTGCTTCGGCAGAACTTTATCTTCCGCTATCTTTAAGTGCTTATGCAAGCTGTTTATTACCGTGAAAGACTATCCGTCTGTAATCTATTTGCGCCGAAACATTTGTATACCCGTTGCCGCGACAATACTAGGTATTCCTAGGCATTTCGTAAAGTGCGAATGCTAATGTATGTTAATGCTACTAAATACCTTAAAGTATTATCTAAGCATTAAAAACAACAGAATAACTAATGTTTCTTTGTAAATATAGCATAGCTTTATTTTATATAGGTTTGGTGTGGTTAATGCCGTGTAAAAACGGTACAGGTAAAATGCATGCACTAACCTCAAAAATATCCACTGCCACATGCACATAACTGACGCCAGAGGTTGCCTAGTAGTGTAGTTTATTTCGAAGTAGAGCTGCATAATTTCGTGTTGTGCATTACGCTTTAGGGTAGGATGGGACTGACGCTGACGGTAAAATGGCCTGTGGAATTGCAGGATAGCGGACCATCCGCAGGAAGTCAGTCCACATGCAGCTGCTAGGAAGTGAGCTGTAGCAGTGTTCTGGCACAGAAGTATGACAATGGATTAAATGAATTTATCCTCGGTACCTGCTTGCTGTCCATTAAAATTAACCTAGAGATTTAATTCGGTGTTCATACATGAACCATTGCACAGTAGTATTGACCACTTTAAAACTCGCCTAAAAGTATTTCAAGCTAGCGATCACCTTAAAATCTATCTTATTATTCTTATTCCAAAATAACTGACATAAAATATTTACATTTTGTTCTACTTCTAACCACATAAAAAAGTACTTTATTACATTGTGTTATGTTAACTTTTTAACCTGGTAGTTCGCGATCTTTTAAAACTAAATATTTATTATTTAAGGTTAGCGTATTCTATAGAATGCTGAACATTCACGCTAACATTTGAAATATTACATATATATCAAAACAGCTTAAATGTTTTCTCCCGCATTTAAAACGGGAATCATTCAAAATCGTGCTTACTTGCTGAGAGTTACTAGGTTGACTTGACCTGCGAATGAGATTCTGGATAATTTTTCTACTTCTTGCGGAAGATTCTTCTTGGTTTCATCTAAACCCGCTGTCTAAAAGATGAAATCACAGGGTGAATGCGAAGGCTCATTTAAGACCACACTTCTTTCTTTCCTTTAAACATCTTCACGAATCCCAACCCAAGATCATGCTTGAAAAGTTATATTCTACTGTACACATGAAAATATCGATATGCAGTTCACTTAAGTACGACAGCTGTTCAATAAACAATGATCATAATCTTTTACGGTCTAATTTTTCGCACTAACATTCGATATTATTATATTCTGTTAGCTTAGCGTGAAACAAACACGCCGTAGTTGTTTTACTTTTGGTACTCCTGGTTCCCGCCTGTGAGAACCAGGCAAGTTCAGATTTGGTCAGTATAGCTTACTACTGCAATGCAGGTAGCATGCAAATAAAGTTGATGTTAGTGGAAGATCCTGTGTTTCTTTCAAACGTAATTACTGACGATGAAACTTGGCTACATCATTTTGTTCCTGAGAGCAAACAGCAAAGTTCAGTGTGGAAATCTCCTTCATCACCAACCTCCAAAAAAGCAGAAGTGGTTGTTTCTGCTGGGAAAGTTACGGTCACCGCATTCCTTGATATTCATGGAATGGTTTATCAGGTTTATCAGCATGTTGTACCTGTACACACATAAGCAACTGGACAATACTACAGGGATGTTCTGAAAACATTGCAAGTCCATATCAGCCGCAAAATACCACATTTCCGTGAAGCAGGCTAAACCGCGATAATGCGCGTCCGCATTTTGGCAATGTTGTTGCTGAATATCTTACAAAAATCAACGTGAAATGCATCCCTCAACCTCCCTATAGTCCGGATTGAGTCGCATGTGACTTTTCTATTCCCTAACTTGAAGAAATGCCTTCGTGGGAGGCATTGTCCATCATCAGAAGCACTGATGAATGCTGCGGAGGCGATTTTGAAGGATCTCACAAAAATTTTTTTCCAGGATGTCTTTAAAGACTGGCAGAAAAGCTGGAACAAGTGCATCGCATTCAGGGGAGACTATTTTGAGAAGGACCATTAAAATTATGAGGATGAGTAACGGTACGTTGTCAAAAAAAGTGGTGATCATTCTTTATTGAAGAGCCCTCGTACAACATAAAGCAAACCGTATTAAATATGAGTGATATTACCAATATCTTTCGTTCTTTTACAGATTGTCTTTCTGTTGTTGCAGAACTTCTTATACTTATAATCGATATATTTGCAGTCAAAGTAATATTTTATTAGTGTGATTTGTTGCATGTAATTCGTAATATGCTTCATTGCAATATATATAGTGCCTTATTTTAATTCCGGCTCATTTGAAGCTGGGGTCATCAGTGAAGTACTATGACCACCAGGATCGCAGAACTTACTGTGTGCGACTTTTACTTGGGGCGGAAAATTAAAAAAAAAAATGTAGCGTACCGGAGCAACGCACATATGTTGGAAGGACTGAAAGAACATATCAGCAAAGAAATTGCTGCAATTTCAGAAGAGGAACTAATGCGGGTTAATGGAAATTTTCTTAGAAGGTGTCAGAGATGCATGGCCACACAAGAACATTTTCAACACTCTCTTGATAAAGATATGTAGTCATTGTTTGGATGTATGAATGCAAATCCACACTCCTGAGTTCCGGGTTTATGAAGCACTCGGCCAGGAGTTAGAAATAGGGCTTTTTACAACCTATCCCTTATATATAATTATTAACTGAAAAAATTAATGAATGTGTTAAAGGTACTATTTATTATACATATGAGGTTGCAGCTGTATTTCATTTAACAGAATATATCTTTGCTCTAGATAATCCATATTTAATTATAATAAATAAATTGTAAGGAGAACAGATGATATAGTGACACACTCATGCCACTTTTTTAAAGAGTGCATTAAAAAGAATGGGGCATATGAACTTTTTAAAAATATTTCAAATTTTAGCAAACTGGTTTAACATTTTTCAGTAAATTTCTATTTTTGATAAATGATTATGTACTTATCGTCCTGAAAATAAAAGTTGGATTTTAAGCTATTGTTTCTATGTGCGCTGATGTTACCTTTAAAACCTAGTCTATACCACACTAGATCAAATTCAAGAGGACAAATTAAATGGTAACCGAGCAGAGAGTTTAACTTGAATTCCGCAACTACCAACTTGATCAACATGATCGACGGTACCTTTCGCGGTATTACTCGCACGCTAGGCGAATGTTGGGTAATTTGATCTGAAAGTTTTTCATCACTCGCAAAGTTTGCTTGCTACTCGATAGGCTCCTAAGCCAAGGGATTGTTAGTCCTAGAATGACGGTGTAGGTGGGGAGCGGGGGGAGGGTTCCGTTGCAAAAAAAGAAAAAATAAGAAGTGAACTTACGTGGCATATTTATTTACTTCCTCCAGGGGGGGAAAGAAGTTAGTCGAGAAAGTTACATCACTTATTATTGAAATTTGCAATGTTGCATAACGAAAATTTATAAGCATGTTGCTTCCCTCAGCCATTTCTTAATGTATGAAACTTTAGTATAATAAAAAATCTATATTCTAATTTATTGCCAGTCTTGGTGCACTTTTACTAGGTATGAACAGCTAAATAATGTGTTAAATTGGCAGACTGGCTTATTCTAGGTCCAGTTTAGGCTTATAGATGAATCAGTTGCACCATGGATCGAAGCCAGCATAGTTGGTTATTTTTCTGCCTTTGCGAAGCCAGTTTTCCCTGTTGAGGCCTTAAAGATTTGTGGCTGGCCCTGTAGCTGAGTTGGTATAGCACATGATACCAAAATGATGTTGGTGGCGATCACAGGTTACCACAGCTCCACGTTGTGCACCAATTTGAAGCAAATATTATAGTGAGCAATGAGGTTTCTCTCAGGGTATGCGTGGATGTGTGTGAGAAGGAAATTTTACAACACTGGAATGCCCGTTTCCAAATTATTTATTCACTGCATCTTATTTCAAACCTCGAAATGGAAGCTGCCGACCGAGGGTTACCAATCACGGTTTATAGTGACTGAATGCTAATTATATTTCTCGATAAATTTTGATGACCTGACAAATATTCAAGACCGAACAAGTTGACCGCTGTAATAGGCTTCACGTCTGACTCTACCCTAATATCGGCTACATGCCGAAGTCTTTATGATGGCTTCGTAGCCGCGACCCACCTCCATCGGCTAAGCGCCGGAGAGTGTTCCCTCACCACAACTGCGTGTGTGTATTTATATATAACTTTCACTCTCCAAATTCCTTTTTAAACAAAGTCCTTTTGTGGCTGTTTTGGTCGCTATTGTAAACGATCCGAAGAATACCCTATTCATGTACGTCAAGTGACAATTCCTTTAGAAACCTTCTAAGGACACTGTTCCTTTCATTCATGGCATTGTTATAAACAGTTTCCCCAACTAAACTGGCCTTGGTCGTCACAAAGACCAACATTCCTTCGACGTCTATCATTATTCATTGCTTCTGGCAACCCATAATTTCGGTATCAAATGCCCCCATAGATATTATTTTATTATCCCATAATGAAATAATGTATATGTCTTGCCCGAATATAACGCAAATTATTAGACCTTTGCCAGAAACTTCCAATTCGTTTTACAATTTCTTTTCACAACATTAATCTTTTTACATGACATTTCCTAAAAATTATTCACATGGTTACATAACAACAGTTCATTTAAAATTTACTAACATTCTGTTCTGCAATTTTCAACTTTTAAATATTACTCGGAAAATATTTCAATCTACCTCATCTCTCTTTTTCTCCATCTGATCTACTTAAAATTAATTCATATTGTTGTTACACTTGAAACAATTCCTAAATATACACTCCCATGTTTAAATCAATGGTACATTAATAAGATTATATTTGTATACAACATTTCTGAGTTCTTCTTCTTGATTCTATATAAATATTCTTTTCAAAAGTCTTTCATTGTTTTGATATTTTTTTTTTTACCTGGTTAATTTTTTTTATACATTTCCGAATACTTCTTTATGATTCTATATAAATATTATTTTCAAAAGTCTTTAAGTGTTCTAATTGTCATTACTATATTTTTTTTTACTTGTTTAGTTTTAAGTTTCACTGCACTGTCACAACACTGTTTACACTTAACCTATACATTTTACACTACACTGTTCATACTTAGCCTATACATTTTACAAGTTTGTTTCTTCTCCTTTTACAATTTTTTATGGCAATTTTAAATACTTTAGCCTAAGTTTCTACCATTTACAAGAAAATTCATCATCCCACAACGTACTTCGAAATACAAGAGAATTTTGCTGACCTTTCCATGTATAAAGGACTTATTTATTCTACATCCCCATGAGTTTTCCATATCTAGCTTAGATATCACACATCGATCTCTTTTCCTATCTTTCTTACAAATATTCTGATGGAACTGTGCCCCTTGCCGAAATATTTTAATATTTCTCTTTCGTTTCTCCCTCGATTTTGAATGCTTTTCAATGTTTCTTTCGTCGCCGTGATACCTATTGCTACCTCATTCATTTGATTTTTGGTTTCCTCCAAATACCTCGTCGGTTTTCTATTTTCCCATTCTGATCCTTCTAGTCTATTCCTAGTTTCTTCGAACTCTTTTCTAGCTATTTGTCTTTCTTTATCTACTTTCTGTACGATTTCCTCCCCAAGTTTTCTGTTTTCTCTATCTGACCTTTCATTAACTACATTCAAAACTTCATTTTCAGCGTTCTGCGTTTCCTCACTAACATCTTTTCCTACATTGTCTGTTACCTGATCAGCTTCTTCTCTTAAGTTCTCTACTTCCTGACTAACTTTCCCGAAATTTTCTAACGACTGTTGTTGATTGTCTAACTTCTTTCCTAGTTCTATTTGTCCTACCTCTAACTTCTGACCACTATTTTCTAACTTTTCTTCTATCTTTTTTAAACTTTGATTGTTATCCTTCATCTCTCTTCTTAAATTTTCATTGTCTTTTCTTAAACTTTGATTGTTATCATTCATCTCTTTCCTTAAACTTTCATTGTCCTTACTTAAACTTTCGAACATTTTTCTCATTTCCTCTAACATATTTATTTCCACTTTTACGTTATCTGTTACAGTTCTACCACGCTCTGCTACTTCAACTACTCCCTGCCTACTGTTATTACCATAAACCTCTCGAATTTCCATGTTTTCTACAAATTTTACTTAAAATCTTGTTTTTCACTTCTCAAATAAATTCACCATAGTCTAGTATATAATTTTAACACTCTGTACCTTTGATTGTTTTTTTAATGGCTCCTGATGATGTCACTGATGACGATGCCGGCCTCCTTTCTTCTTTACAGTCAAGCTGTTGACGAATTTCTTGATGGGTCGACCGTCCTCCTGTAGAACCACCTTCACCTGTTGAACCTCGCTGTCGGGTTGAAACTCCTTCTAGGTTGAACCTCCTTCTAGGTTGAATCTGCTTCTCTTGTTGAACCTCGTCTAACGGGTTGAAACTCCTTCTAGGGTTGAACCTCCTTCTCGGGTTGAACCTCCTCCTGTTGTCGAACGTCCTTCTCCTATCGGGCCGAACCTCCTCGTATCGAGCTCCACGTTGGCGCGCCAATTTGATACCAAAATGATGGTGGTGGCGATCACAGGTTACCACAGCTCCACGTTGTGCACCAGTTTGAAGCAAATATTATAGTGAGCAATGAGGTTTCTCTCAGGGTATGCGTGGATATGTGTGAGAAGGAAATTTTACAACACTGGAATGCCCGTTTCCAAATTATTTATTCACTGCTTCTTATTTCAAACCTCGAAATGGAAGCTGCCGACCGAGGGTTACCAATCACGGTTTATAGTGACTGAATGCTAATTATATTTCTCGATAAATTTTGATGACCTGACAAATATTCCAGACCGAACAAGTTGACCGCTGTAATAGGCTTCACGTCTGACTCTACCCTAATATCGGCTACACGCCGAAGTCTTTATGATGGCTTCGTAGCCGCGACCCACCTCCATCGGCTAAGCGCCGAAGAGTGTTCCCTCACCACAACTGCGTGTGTGTATTTATATATAACTTTCACTCTCCAAATTCCTTTTTAAACAAAGTCCTTTTGTGGCTGTTTTGGTCGCTATTGTAAACGATCCGAAGAATACCCTATTCATGTACGTCAAGTGACAATTCCTTTAGAAACCTTCTAAGGACACTGTTCCTTTCATTCATGGCATTGTTATAAACAGTTTCCCCAACTAAACTGGCCTTGGTCGTCACAAAGACCAACATTCCTTCGACGTCTATCATTATTCATTGCTTCTGGCAACCCATAATTTCGGTATCACACCTTTCTGCCATGCTGGGATTCCTGGGTTCGAATGTAAGCGGTGGGGGTGGGGATTTTTCTCCGACGAAGGTAATTCCTCATCTTCACAGAGTCTGGAAGTGTGAATGTGTGCATGATCCAATGATTAAAACCAAACGAATACGAGGTAACACTTTCGATATGTTCCAAAGAAGAACGGAGGCCGAAAAGAAATGAAATGTGTAGTGTTTAACGCCCGCTTTTACTACATACGGCACCGCAGGCGGTGACACTGATGATACATGAGATGAAGATAGAGCAGCGGTGTAATGAGATGGCGGGGAAACCTGAGGTCCCGGAGAAAACCCGCCCCAGCGCCGTGTTGTCCACTACAAATCTCACTGTGCGGTCGCTTGGGATCGAACCCGGGCCGCCTTGGTGAGAGCCAAGCTGTCTAACCACTGAGCCACGGCGCGGCCTTACGGACGCCGATATGACCATTGGAGTTAAGGGTCACAAATGTAACAAATAAAAAAAAAAGGATTCGTGATCTTCTGGTTCCTTAAATATCTGAGTGCGGCGGAACTAACCAAAATGTTAGCGGGTTAAATTAATGCTACTGAACTTTATATAGGCATATTTCGGCTTTACATTCTACTAGAGACGTTTGGAGTGTGAGACGCTTCAGGAGAATGCTGAGCGAATTGAATGATCACTTTAGTGCAAGTAATGAACCACCACTTCACTTCATTTCTTGGCCGCGCCGTGACTCAGTGGTTAGACCGCTTGGCTCTCACCAAGGCAGCCGGGTTCGCTCCCAGGTGACCGCACAGTGAGATTTGTGGTGGACAACACGGCACTGGTGCGGGTTTTCTCCGTGACCTCCGGTTTTCCCCGCCATCTCATTCCACCGGTGCTCCATCTTCATCTCACGTATCATCAGTGTCACCGCCTGCGGTGCCATAGGTAGTAAAAGCGGGCGTTAAACACTACACATTTCACTTTCATTTCATTTTTCACTTCATTTACTTCTGCAATTGCCAAATGCACCGCAATAGTCCAGTTGTTTCATTAAGATTAACATGCAACATTCATATGGTGTCATACATTTAAAGAAACCATAATTTTTTCAGATTAGAGGAACAGAATAAAGATACCAACGTTTAGTTATGTGATGGAAAGGGTCTGCATATAGAGCACATTATACGTAATCGAAATTAAGTACTCTTTCTTTAGAGGTTTTATTATATAGCCGCGTTTTATTTACAGCGAAATACATGTTCACATCTATGTGTGGAAGGCTTATCTTAACCTTTCTGCATCTGCATCCACATTTGATTCAAACAGCGCTACTGTAGTTCAGCCAAAGGTTAAAGGAGGACGGTCACTGGATGCTTAAGCCCGTAGAAGTTCCTAATTGACTAAATTTGTACGTGCCCAGAATCGCCACCCGCCCAAGATCAACAAGACCGGACCTTTTTATCGAATTACTGGCTTCCATTCAAGCCTTAGAAACTCTGTTGCCTTAGCTCTTATCTTTGCTTCTGCTAATGTTCAACAGTAAGTGATATTACGGAACCATTAGCAAGATATAGATACCGTCTCATAAGTAATGATTTTTAAAAAGAAAAAAAAACAACAATTATTTGAAATTTGTTCTGAGAAGCAATTAACTAAATTCAAAGTAAGGGACTATTAGACTCTATGGCCTTGAGCCATTAGTTAGCGAGGTTTACTATTGTACGATGGAACCAGTTTCTGGTTTCTGATGTGAAGAATTTGAATGACTCCCACTTGCACAGCTTGAAAGTTGTCAAAATTTCTTCCACGTAGAAAATGAGCCAGGGTTCGAAAAATATGATGGTCTGATAGTGCGCGATCAGGGCTGTATGCTGGGCATAGTAGCAGTTCGATTCACGCGAATATAATGTTTTGCAAAGTTGTTCGTGCAGTATGAGGTGTTGCATTGTCCTTCTATACAATGGAACACTATTTCGTTTAACTAATGCTGAGTATCTCTCTGCATGAACTCGTTCCAGTTGTCAATCGCCCGCCCATTTGGTACAAACTCCCAGTGAATCATACCTGCAAATTTCCACCAAACACACAATATTACTTTGGTACTCAACTGACTTTTTCAACGCTGTCTTTGGTAGGTTGGCGGGAATCAAGCCACTGTTTCGAGGCATCAGAGCTTCGTTGATATACTCATTTTTCGTCACACATGACAGTTCTCCTGATAAGTCTGGGATTACAAATAAGCTGACGACAGATATCCATTCTACGTTCGGCCTGTTGAAGGGTCAGTTCATGAGGTACGGATCTGCAGTTTCTGTATGATTGTCCAACTGTCTTAATGTGGTGATGTTTAGTATCTCTTGATTTACCAAGCTCTTTTTGCTCCTTTTTGCTGATTTTCTCACAAAATTGGCATGAGTCTTCAATATTCCATACCTTGTCTCACAGAACATGGTAAATCTTCAGTACTTTCGTCTCCATTGTTGAAGCGTTGGAGCCATCGTTGTGCCACACGCTCACTAACGAAACCTTGTCCTTCCATATCACATATTCTTTGAGCTCCGGCAGCGGCGTTATACTCGTAATCTTGTTTCCAATAGTGTTTTATAAGCATTGTTAAGTGCAGAGGATCTACCCAAAAGTCCAAAGACCCTAAGTCTAATTACCCTGGCCTCCTTCAACCCGGTAGCGATGGATAACTCCGGGGGTTTTTCCATAGGGCAATACCTGATTTCTTAGAAAGCCCCCTCCCCACGCCCGTTGACAACGTCAAGAGGGGATGGAAGTATATACGCCAATTACGCGCGTCAACCCCGTAGGGAAGACTACCGAAAAACCTCGCTAGGGATGTCTGGTGATCTAGCACACTTTCTACTAGCTCTGCAAGCTAGTGCCCGGGACTTTTTAGGCAACCCTCTGCCCCCTCCGGGTGGCCGAAACCTGGCCCGAAGTGTTTTATAAAGACTCTAAGGTCAAACTTTATCATCTCCATTTTGTGAATGTTTATTAATAACTGAAGACTCATTTATGTTCGCAATGTACGCAGCCCTAACCATGGCGTCCTGCGAATAGAATTGCCAAATCAAAGAAACCCACTAAACTTCCCAAAACACCAAAATAAAAATGCCGATATTACTTATGAGACAAACTAACTTTTCCAGTTAAGCTTGGAGACGTGGGTTTATGGAACCGTCCATTATTAAAATATCCGCTAAAATGATGTACATTTATGAGAACATTCTTTCACTTCATATCAATTTTTTCTACGGCTTTCTTCCAGTAGAAGAAATAAACAATTGTGCATCTAAGTTACATATTTGCACTCTAAGATTGCCTGGTTTAAAAAATAAATAAATAAATAGCATGAGTTACCTGTAAGATTTTTTCCGGGATTTTCCCTTATCCTGAAAGATGAATGTCGGGTAACTCTAAGCTCTATGGACCCTGGGCTCATTTGAGCATCATTTCACCCATTCCATTCAGCGTCCGATATGACTTAACGTTGGAGGACGTAAATTACAATAAAAAAATCCTCCAATACAGGTACTGAATATTTGGTGTTTAATGCTTATAACAGTTTTGATGTAAATCCTCCTGCAAATATAATCATCGATTTTAAGAATAACCATGCTTTTGGTAAATGCATAGAATTTCGTTAAGTGTGCTTTGAAAGAGTTGCCACTATGTCCGTATATTTCATCATAATCATCATCATCATCATCATCATCATCTCGTCATCAAGTTTTGGGGCCCATTTTTATGGGATTATATTTGCACTTCTCTCCTAAACGCTCACAGTGTATTCAAAAATATGCTATGTTGATTTACACTACGTTTTCTACCAATTATAGCACTATATAATCAACGGTAATTGACGCACTGCATACTGCAGGAGATTATTCTTACTTTTGTTACTTTTTGTTTCGTTACCTCGAAAAATTGTAAGCTCAAAATTATCTCAAAATAAGGAAATTCATCTTAGCGAAATGCAAACTTTTATAGGTGTTCGGAGTGTCAATACATTGAGAGTACCTTCTCTGTTCGGTAATGTTCAGTGCACAGTCTTTTGTTTTGCTTTATTGTGCTGCTCACTACCAATCTTTGATTATCATAGCGTACTGTGTAGTTCACGTGTCATTACTTTGTTGTAGGTTCTATGCACAGAAGTTCTGTTTTAACATGGAATAGGCATAACATAACTTTAAAGATGAGAAGGATCCCCGTGAAATGGATAGAACAGATAGCGTGTAATACTATCGGACTTGCTGTGCAAATGCATGATAAAAAGTGGGCAACGATGAGAGCAAACATCTAAAGCCTAGAGCAATATGCACGAGGTGTATCCATTTCTAGCTTTATTAGTCCCTGGAAGTAATGGGAGAACTCGCATCATGTTCACCTGTCTACCCTAGAGGCTGTAAAAGATACATGCTTGACATTCATGAGCACGTACATGAGTGATACTGACATTTGCCTATTACTGGAAAGGCGAGTGATAGGTACAAAGGATCTCACTCTTAAACTAACAAACATTTACAGGTCAAAGGCTAAAGATACTAAAATTGAATGATACTTTGTTAAATTAGAAACAGTCTTCGGTAAAACAAAACCATCCCGTTACACAAATAAAAGTGATCTTAATTGTCAAGTCATCAAAATATGCTTTATGCTACGTATAATATATAACCAATTGGTCTGAAAAGAAAGGATAAGAAATAGAAGAAAACGGAAAGAGTGTGAGGCTAAACATGAGAAATCGGGACGGAAGGGAAGTGCAAATAAGAGAATGGAATAAGCGGAATTGAATGGGAATCGGAAAGAAAATAACAAGTAGTGACTAATGGTGGTGATGGAGTATTATATAACACTCTTTCTTATAACTTCGGATCACAGGTGATGAACATTAAAGATATTGAATAGAAATAATATTTCAGTCATGTGATACAGAGGAAGTGAAGGAGTACCAAGACAGTAGATATGATAGCGACAGACTTCGAACTAGGATCATTAGTCGTACTGTCTGACTGACTTCTGCATACACAAATGCAGTCGCACGTACCAGTGCTGTGTAATTTCTTCTCAAATTACAATCACCACTAATACCGCACAATACCGTCCACGCGCCTCACCCTGCGATCCATAATCACGATAGTAAGAACCGATTCTAATATTTTGCAAGAGTTCAGGAAATAATGCAAAACCCCTTACTCAGGTTGGCTCTTCGCCTCGAAATTTTTTAACATAAAAAATACTTAGGTATCCAGATATGAAAGTGAATAAACTTTATATGAGGTTTTATATAGCCAGATTTTAACTTCTTTATATCCTTACAAAACATTATTAATGGATGAATTTCGAAAATTAAAAATAAACAGCTAACAGAAATAAAGCAAATGAGCTAGGTTGTCTCCACATTTATTTATTTAATTTACTTTTAAATTTTAAACAGCCTCTTTCTTAAAAGGACAAATGCTATATTGTGTAAATAAATTTTGTTGAATTTAGTAACAGTGCAAATTTATTTCTCTTTCTAAATTGTTCCAATAGTAAAAAAAAAGGAAAACAATGTGAAAAAAATAGTTAATTTAATGAGTTTTCATTTCCTGAGTTGGAATCGGGGTCAGTGTGAGTTTTGCGAATAAGGCTTTTCCAGCGACTTCTCTTATCCTGAAGTATGAATTTCAAATATCTTTGGGCTCTATGGACCCTGGCCGCAGTTGAACATCATTTCACCCGTTTATTCAACGTCCGATATAAGTTATATTGTAGGACGTTAGTAAAAGGAATCCAATTAAACGCACGGCAGTGGGGTGACCTCCATTGGCTTATCAGCGTAGACGGGAGTTGAGAGGCAGTGCTCAGGCTGGAACTTCTGTGTGCAGTCCGTGTAATAAACAAGAACAATGTAAACAATGGAAATGGTCTTCTAATGTATTTATAAACAAAGTATTTTCGAAGGAAAAAGCTCACTCCTGCTTACGCTGCTACTTTTTAACAGAATAGGCTGCACATTGCAGAGTCATATATCAAAATCCATGCGAAGTACCTATACACACCATATGTTTATTATTACTATCATCATCATCATCATCATGATCATCATGATCATCATATTCTTCTTCTTCTTCTTCTTCTTCTTCTTCTTCTTCTTCTTCTTCTTCTTCTTCTTCTTCTTCTTCTTCTTCTTCTTCTTCATCATCATCATCATCTTCATCATTATTATTAATATTTTTATTAATATTATTATTTTGTTGCTCTTATTGTTATTGTGATCATCAAAATAACCGTTATATCTTCATCATTATAATGTTAATATTAGTGTTTCGTTATTGTTATATCATTGCTATAATTATCATTATTTTATAATGAATATTATAAATTGTTATTATGTTATTATTTTAATTCGTTTTTATCATCAAACGCGACTGTTATCTGGCATTATTCAGTATAGGTGTTAATAAGTTCTCAAAATTATGCCTCTGTTGATTTGAATGCTCCAACCATTTCCTTATACCTATATGGACGTTTCTAGTGAAGTAGTGTAATGCTTTACTGATCCTTTAATGCAAGATCTATATTTGAGAGAACTGTTTCGAATATAAATTCTCTATATATGACCTCAAAGGTTGGAGTTAGATCAGGAGATATATTGGGTAAGCTCGGCCAATTCAGCGTCCAGGTTACAATTGACTCAAATGGACTCTTAACAGTGAGGGTACACAATTTAGTTTGAACCAGTGTTGTAGCGTCTGTTATACTGAGACCTCATCGAGAAAATCCTGGAGCTTATTTTGCAGGAATTCCGGATACCATGGTCCGGTAAGTCTGTGTGGCAGAAAGACAGGCCCGATAGCATTTACGCCAATAACACCACATCAAACGTTAAGCACCACTGGTTTTCCAAGAGGGCATTTCGAACCCAATGAGGACTGCGAGGTACCCAGTAGTGCATATTGTGTTTCTTCACAGTGGTATTGTGGCCAAAATGGCATTTATTGTGCTAGAGAACATTTTCAGGAAAGTCAGAAGTGTCGATAAGTATTTGACGAAACTGGTTCCATAACCAAAGGGGCAAAATAATTACCTTCTGTTTGTTAGTTTGATGAACTTTATACACTTGCCACACCCGCTCCTTAATATTTTAAAGATAATGTTGAAACTTTAATATCATTGATGCAAAGTATTAAAGTAGATATCGTTTCGACACTCATAAAGATAATTAAGAATTGACACAACAATGATAATATTTATAATAACAAGAAGCACACTTTTGTAATATTACAGTTCTCACCATGTGTAATATAATTCTCAAAATAGTGGAGTATATTCTGCTAGAATTTTTATTTTCTATTGGTGTCCCTCTTTCTGCTTGCGTGGTAAAGGCTTTTTCTTGTGGCATTCGCATCACTTTGCGATTAAAACATGTATTGATAGTAATTAAATTATCTGAAGCCCTTCTCGATAAAGTTCAAACGTACGACAGGACTACATCATGCCTCGCAGCACAGCACAGCAAAATCTGTGTACTCACCATGTATACATTAATACTGTACACATATTCCAAAAGCAGAGCAATGAACTATCTTTTTGCTTCGTTTTAACTTGAACCTCTAATGGCATCTTGGGTTGAGGCGTGAGAGAGACGGGTAGGCAGTGGACCCATCAGGTAGTTGTAGAAGACATATTATTCTCTGCACTCTGCTGACAAAGTATCAAATGTGTATTTATGGGACAGAAGAGATGTATGTGTAAAAGCAAGTTCACTAATTTTAAAATAAATTGTAGGCACACATGCAGCCTTTAATAAGGATCAACAAATCGTACTGAATGAAATAAAACTGTAAAGTAAAGCGAAGTTTCGATAATGTTGTTTGCATACAGAAGGCTAAAGCGAAGAACTACAGACGTAGTAGTTTGCTTCATATTCTAATATTTTCAGCTTGCGACGCAGTTTTGTCACTTTACTTTAATCTACAAAGGGTATTGTAAGAATAAGAACCACAACTTGATAACGACTATAATAATGCTAATAAAATGATGACGATGATGATATAACAACAGTAAGAATAACAACAAGCGAACACTGGCATGAAAATATAATTCACTTTGCAATTCATGTCGTAACTTTAGATAATAACATGGTAAAAGAAATGTAAAAATGGCCAAAGAATAAATAATTTTTCAATCATTTGTAGATCTAAAAAGCGAGTATATTCTTTCGATATATTACTGGTTCAATCTTCCGGCTGGAGAGCTATCTGCAGCTCCGCTCCAGCGTGAACCGGAGAAAGCTCGGCCCATTAGTGGGTCGTAGTCGGCGAGTTCCATACTGCAGGCCTCTTGAGTCATTTTTCCGCCTTCCACCAACACATGGACCTAGAATCAATCTCTGGAGTGAAAGAAGGATGTCAGATGAGAGGAAATAGGAGAGAATTGGTCAATGGTAGAACACACCATCCCAGCATTTGCTTACACATCCTCGGAAAACCAAGGAAGAGTGGGTGATCGCCTAGAATAAATCCTGTGACCTTCCTAATGTGAACCAAACGTGTTGCCACGGAACCTCTCACTCTGTTTAATAGGAATATAACTACAATAGGACTTAACAATGCTTTCTTTACCAAGGCGTAGAATTCCCCAATAATAAATACTATTTTGTAAAACATAGTTCCTGTACTTTTTAGAACAATGCTTTGTGCGCAAATAAAAATAACCTGGGGTAAGCAAATGATACATAAAATAGGTACCTATATTAATAAATTTGTCACGCGTTATTTTATTTCCATACTTAGTCCTCAATTGCATAGTTAAAGTTAGCTTGTCTTAACACATATGGCTTATATATAGTACCTTTCTACTTCACCGATTTCCTAACTGTTGATTTAGATAGCTTAATATGGATGGTGTACACTACCGTGCAGAATAATCAGCTTTATTCTTTACCTATTACTCATGGGATGCGAAATCCATTTTGGCTTACTTCTGAATAACATGTTGCCAAATGTTGATTTCAAATAATTTTGATTTGCTAAAGATACAGATATGTTCCAAAGTTAAGTAGTTATCACTCCTTTCAATTACTATCGAAGTTCTCATCACAACTGCAAACTCCAGGGCGAAACAATAAGCTAAGGCTTCATTGAGTGTATACAGTATATCTATTTTTTGCGCGGAAGTTCATCTCGAAAGCACCTGTTAGAATCTCGAAGTTAAAAATCGTCTGCCTTTGATTACTATCTTCGGTGTTTCTCTTAATGAAACTTAGCGAATGTATCATGACAGTACTGTGATTCGAATCCGGGAGGTTTTCAGAGCAATTCTCCGCAAACAGCAATTCTGAACCCTTGGGGTCTTTTCTTCCGAGCTTAGTGGCTATTTTAGCGAAATCGAATGCTTTAGAAAAATAAACATTAGGGACCACTCATATTTGTGCATGTGTCAGTCGATCTGGATGCCCTTTGAGTCTTTCCTTCACCCATAACTCCCAGAAATATCAGAAAAACCATAAAGGGCCGCATGAACTAAAAGTTTTGTTTTGACGCGGTTGCGAGTCCCTACTTAGTATCCATCTTTACCTCTCTGCTCATGACATTTTAAAGTTTTTGAAACGAATAGCAAATAGGGGTTTTATTCACAGAAATACTACCGAAGAGTATGTGCTCTAAGGGCTGCTAAAGTGAAGTTTATTTACTATAGTCATTTGAATCACGTATATCCGTAATGCTTTCTTTGTTTTGTACTAAACCCTTCATTTGTCGCGAAAAACTCAGTTTTGCGAAATATAAATGCTCAAAATAGCTTATGCAGCTGTGCCGGCAACGATTTATTAAGCTCAGAGAGAATAAAATATTTGATTAACATAATAAAACTCTCATATTCTATGTTAGTGTTCTGATACTTTTCCTTGTGGGTTATAGCATGGATAAAACTGTCGAAGTACTGTTCTTTCAAACATTTCGGAAGCAAAATTAAATTTCAGAGAAGTATACAGAAGGAAATCGGGTGGATTTAGGCTGTAGTGGGGTTTACTTTCGAAATCTTATTGTCTTTCTACACCAAGTCACTAAAACAACTTTAAGGTACAAATAATACTTTCTTAAAAGATAGGAGAGATAAAAGTTAGAAGAGATGATTTAACGTACTGCTTCAAATGAAACAGTTTGCACTATTATATTGTGAGGTGATAAATATGTTTCTTCCTAAGTAGTGTTGAAGCTAGTTGATGTTGATGATCTGCACTTCATACTGTCCTCCATGGTAAATGAAAACCACCCAGCGGAGCACCACTGTGCTGATGCAGAATGCGAATGTAGCAAGCATTCCTTTTTTTCTCCTCTTTCAGTTGTTTCATCATGCTGTGAGCAGGGCAGGCAGCCTCTCAATAGTGGTCTTTTCTCTTTTCTTTACCAGAAGAAAGTGTTTAAGGCTACTTAGCAAAAGGAACAAGGGTGTCTAGGGCTGACCCTGTACCTCAGTCGGTACAGCACCTGCCTGCAGATCTAGGGGTCCCGGGTTCGATTCCCGGCGGTGGGGGTGGGGATTTTTCTCCGACCAAGATAATTCCCCATCTTCCCCAGAGTCTGGTAGTATGAATGAGAGCGTGGATGTGCGCGTGATCTACTTATTAAAAACCAAAGGAGAACGGCCGCCGATATGACCATAGCAGTTAAAGGCGGGGTATAAATGGAACAATCAAAATAATAAAAAAAAAAAATTATCTGGATCATTGTGGCCACTGGTTTGAAGAGAAGGTGGAAGAAAGCTGAACAGAACAACGACTTCAGACCGAAATAACCACAAGAAAGTTAGTAGCCTGGCCTCAAATCTTCTTAAATTTCAAAATGTTAAGATATCCTGGAAAATATATAGTTAATTTCAGTTACATATTTCTTTATTTTGGAGTCAAATACTCAGTTACTACAGCCAAGCAGATTATATAAGTGTAGGTGTATAATTGTATTTCATCACCATGTTGTGATCTTAATTAGCGGCAGATTTGTGCCTGATATTAGAAAATAGAAATAGGATAGCTGCTAAAATGGAATGCTAAAATATACTCTATTACGTTTCAAGTAAGTGCTCTTATATTACTTTTAAAAAGGTCGAAAGCCTGGAAACATGAATGCAATTAGAAAATATCTGAAAATTCAAGGTTAGTATATGGGTACTCAAAATAGTTTTGTATTGCCCATTAAAATAACACTATCCAGAGCATTCTTAGAACATCCTATCAGAACGTCAATGCTTTTTTATGGTTTATTTATTCCTTAGGTCACATTTAACACCTATGGACATCGGGAGCTTTCACTGAAACGTTTGATAGTGATTTTACTTTTTGAATATTTTGATTACGTTACTATACATTTGCAAATTATATTCACATGTCCACCCTTTCTCACATTCACATTTCCATACCCCATGAATGGGAGGAAACAAACCGAAATTACTCAAGAGCCGAATTTGTGTCTTGAGAAATCAGCTCTATCATTACTCGACAATGTAGGCAGACAGAACTGTTTTCATTCGTATAATTAGTGGTGAAAATACTATTTGGAGATTATTTTCTAAATAACATTTCATTTTAACATACTTCAGTTTCATTTCCTCAACATAAATTTCAGTTGTTTGGCCGAATATTTCTGTGCGTGTTTGTTTGCAGTAAATCTTGAGAGATGTTGGAATGGGCGTAGTATATTACATTTTTACAGTGATACAATCAGTAACAGAAATTGTCTCAACTATTACCTTTAAATTGTACATAATTTATTCATTAATTCCAGTGAGACGGCCCGCTGAGAGATAGTGTGCTGGCAAAAAGGTCACGCAGGGGGAGTTGTTTTGTCTAATCTTGCTTCTTTCTGCCCCCATGGAGATATACTCGGTGCGAAACTTCCCAGGGATTGTTATTTTTACGGCGAAGCAAAATGAAGGTTTATTTACCTACGAGTAGTAATGAAATATCTGCTCTTAGAACCAGGCCAATGTTGATTTTTATCTGATGTTACACAGGTTTTCATTTTGTTGGTACAAAATAATCACGGATGGAGTAACCGAGACCATTGCTCAAAGAACAAGCAGGATTTCTAACAGCATGCAGTAACATCGACTACCTCCAAGTAGGTAATAGAAACTGCAGCTCAATATAACGAGGAAAAAAAACAACAAAGTTCCACCATCTATTTTAAATGGAAGAAGATCGTTCAGCTTACATTACACTATTGAAAATTTAACAGTATAGCTAAAAAATGAACATCGTTAGCTAAGAAGTAGGCCATAAATGTACTCCAAAAATATAAAAGTCGTGATAACGGTTCAAAAATCACCAATAATACTGGACATTACCTCTATTAAAGATGTGGAGATGGGTAAAACCTGGCTACAGAAATCGAAAATGAATATCGCTAAAGTACAGGGTTTATATTAACAAATACAGTGAAACATTTCCGACACACAACTTGTTGAAATTTCCGATGCCTAAACGCTTCTGAAAGGAATATTCGTTACTCAGATTTTTTTCTAGACATCCAAAGAGATACAATTCCCAAGTCCTCATAAGGCAAACAGCTCTTAAAGATCTCATTATTGCTTATACTTTGAATTTTCTCTTATCTCCATTGTAGCTATAAGGAAATATGTAATGAAGACATGTCTATAAGCATCTGCATTAGAGGTAGACGAACAAACGTTTTTAGATTAACTTATTGAAGATGGAGTGGAGATGATAACGTGAGGGTAATAGGAAATATGTATGTTAATCTTCCATTTCCTGATTTTAGTTGGTTTTAGGCACCAACAGATTTTCAGTTCAAATTAAAACTATCTAAATGCTGCTGAGAAACGATATTATATGCACCTTAGCATTTATATTTCATGGTTTAGAATAGGGAGTTGATCCAAAGTAGACCCATGCCTCAAGTATTGACCCCAATTTTACCTCTAGAACATATTTTTGTTGACATCATCGAAAATGGCACTCTTTTGTAAAAGATAAAACGGAAAATAAATACGTTTCAGAACAGTACAAAATGTATGGTTAACGTTTCGGTAGAAGTTACAGAATTTACAATATTGTAAAAGATCATGACCATGTCCTCAATATCATTATCCTCTAATTAGGTTTTCTGAGGATTATAATTCCATAAGGCGACAATTCGCAGTCCATCTAACAAATAATTAACTCCTAAATTATTTCTGATTTCAGCGAAATTGCAGAATTTCAAAACCGCTCTCATCACAATGCAGAAGAACATCTGCACTCTTAATAGTAATCGAAAAACAACTATTGCCCTGCATCCAAAATTGAAGTAAATAGTTCTTTCTCATTCTGAAATAAAATCTCTGTGGTAAAATCTTATTTTCGGTGGGTACGCAGCAAATGCGAACTGGCTGAACCACAGTGCACCAGTAGCCAGTTGTCGGAATTGGTAAAGATAGATCCGTTTCCCCATATATACCTGCAAATGGCAAAAAAGAAAGTGAATCAGTACTGATAAATATCCAGTAGAGTTGTAAGTATAGTGGTATATTAGCATAGATGTTCCCAGTGGCGGCTCATGTTGTCTATACCTTGGGGGGGGGGGGCGGAGGCTGTATTGATTACTGGAATTTTAGCGTTGCTTAGTTATTTGAAGATGCACGACGATCTTTCATTTTAGCAAACTTATTGACCACTCCCTCGTAGAACTTCGGGATTTTTTCTATCAGTTCTTTTTCTATGGAATTTATTTTTCTTAAATCAATTTCTCCTGTACATTTAATCAATCTCCTGAATACCCCTTGATTTTGTGACCCTTCCTGCTCTTCATGCTTTGTTAGGGGTAGCTGGTGATAACCACAAAATTTCACACAGTTGATTATCCTTATAAGTGTCCCTATTTTTTTTGCTTGATCGTTGTGACGATCTATTGACTCCTTATAGGCTTGGCTTAAACATGTCTGTACATTTACTGACCCAAGTGTAGCAAATTTAAGTATGTTATTAACATGGTTTTTGGACATTTCATATTTATGACATTTTTCATGTAGTCTCTGCAGGTTTGAGACTCCCTTATGAACCCATGCCACATTGGCTACATCGTCTTTAATTCCAAATAAAAGGAAAGGAAAAGAGAACAGGGAATTGCTGATTTCACAGCCACATATCCACTCATATTTTATGTAAATTTCAGGACTGAAACACCTGCTGTATTGCTTTTGGCAGCTTGTTACACTCTGAATAATGTTTAACACAGGAATCGGTCTTCCTCGCACTTAAATGTCACATTTCTCTTGCAGTGTTAAAGCACCAAAACGAAGCGACTTTAAATACTCGACTGAATTTCTCATTGTTACAATCACACTATTGATACCAGTATAAAAAGTCACATTTGATTATACTTTACTGTCAGGAAACAAAAATGTATTTGAATCACTATGAAAATGTTAAGAAGCCGTCGATTTCACGAAAATCCGCACAAAATTGCACTTACACCGCTCTTGGGATTGCAAGCTATGCAGTCCATTGAGTTCACTAAGCTATGGGATGCGCGGTAGGAAACGTGCAGCGGGGGTTAGCGGAGGGATAAATGGAAGCAATATGCACGTTAGTGAGCTGTCCTGGCAGTCCAAGAGGGAGAAGTGGCTTCATATATGAACTTGCCGCACAGTCTATGAACTTGTTGTAATGACTTACAATATTAAGGTAACAACAGTAAAATTAAAATTTGTTCTGGTTGGGGGGGGGGGCTGCAGTCCCGCAGCCCTCCTTTATTGGCCGCCATTGGATACTGTATAGGAAATGTCTTTTTCCTTCGAATTACAACGCACGTGCTCTATTTTCCATCTTAACCTTCTCCAGTGGTGTGGTGTGTTGTGTTGTGAAGTTAGTTCCTACAATCACTCATTCCATCTCTAGGTGTTCATGGTTGATGTCAAGGTCGGCTATAGATATTGCCACGGGAGAGTACTACAACGCTGTAGGAATCAAATGGCCTACAATTTTACAATTTTGAGTTATGAGATTCATATACATGAAACTAAAAATACATGGGAGCAATTAATGGTCTCAAAAATATGTACGGCCAGGTAAAATCTATCGCACATTCTCCGGGAACAGCAACTTCGGTAAACCACTACACGAATGTCGACCATCTAGTACTTACACAATACAAAATTCATTAATATTTGGAGCTACAGCCCTTAATCATACGGAGAGAAATAAACAGTGTGTGCAAACAACAGCCTCATATACTAGTGCGAAAGTAAACAACAGCTTCATAAACAAATGATGTGTTAACCTGAGGGACAATATTTTGAATGTAGCCAGTCCATTCGTCAGGAAAAATTTATCTGAAACTTAATTAAGCAGTGTCGATATATTTTATGACCTTAAACTTTTCAGGAAGATGCATAGCGTTAATTATAGTAACTAATTTAAACTCATTATGACTTTTCCTCGCTATCCACAGTTCACCACATGTCATCTCTGTGTTTAACCTAATAGCAGTCAGACTTAAAGGTTTGCCAAATAATCGTATCTCAGTCAAAATATGTATTACTTTTCCACCAAATATGCAACTCGCACATTTTTAAACCCAAAAGTGTGTGATGTTTTACCAAATTCTAGAGGTCCAGTGTTGGATTTCCGTTGGTCGCCCATTGTAATATTACGTTTTTAGTGCTTTCTCTCTTCGAAGGAGAGAGATCCGGGATGAATCCACATCTGTCACATTTTCCCTTCCCTCAGTTTTCTTTCTTTCCGTTTCCGTATCATGTTTTGGGATTCTTCTCTTGAGAAAATGTTCGACAGATGGAGCGATTACTGACTCCAGGTAAAGCATATTCCATTAAACAATAGATGTTTGCTTGGTTTAACAGGTCGTTCAACGCCGACTCAGTGAAATCCAATAGTGTGACGAATGTTCCCATCAAGGACTTCCTATCGTTTCTGCAGCCTGTCCACCTGCAGCGTGCAAGTCTCCCTCTTCGTGAAATGCCATATAATTCTTTCATAGTAGCGCCTTTGATATCGGCTGAAGTTTTGTTGCGTATGAACATAGTTACAACCGGTATCTTTTGACGGCCCAAGTGCGCTTGCGGAGAAGGGCTATTTGACTTCGGCTCACTCGACAAGTTACTGAATTTAAATTAGACTATAACAAGAAATTATAGCATGAAGTTCACAACAGTGGTCCTATTTGTTTAAAAAGTTAACTACTTTTATTCATTAGTTAAAACACCTCCCCATTTTGTCAGCTATCGCAACGTTTACTTCAAGCACTCGTACCAGAGGTGACCTGCTAGAAGTTGCGAACACTGCACCTTACGCAACTTGAGACTTTATTGTGCAAATGAGCGAAAATGTGCGAAAATAATGTTAACACTTTTGCTTAAAACTTTATTTAATTCTGCTTTGTTTGAATGTCCCGATATATCGGTTTCAACTATTTGATATACCACTTAGTTTCCACACTATACCTACTCGTATACCTATTTGGAGTTTGTTAGACGGAATTGGCAGTGATTCCGAATTTAGTTCACCATTATATGGCACTCACTAATCGGAAAGCACTGCTTCACATAAAACACGTAACCCTGATGGAGTAGTTAACCAAGCTCGTTCTGCACATTTATGGGTGCTACTTTTATTCTTACAGTGGTCCCAAGGGTGACATTTCACGTATCCACTAGATCCTAGATCCTCCTCATCGTTTTCTTGGAGTGGCTTACGCAGCCGATTCATTTGTAAAAATAAACCTATAGTAGGATTTGTGATATTGTTGGTACGTTCTAAGATTGCAAGGTAAGCCTCTGTTCTCTGGTTGTTAAGAGTGTTAGCTTTCAAACACATGGCTTCCTCAATTCCTTCGGAGCTTTCCTTCACTAATGGTAATTTTCGTTTCTCCCGGGACGCTTTATGCATTAATAGGAGTCTGTATTTGTTACTATATTACAACTTAGTACAACTTAGATGAACTTGAGTAAAAAAGGAGGAAGTCATGGTTTTGTTGCCTTTAGGGCATCGAGGAATTTTTTAAACTGTTTCCTTCACCCATTCGGCAGAATTTTTGGGTTTACTGCGCAACAGTTTTGGATCTGTAAGCTATTTCGATTTAATTACTGGCATCTTTCCACTCTCAAGTCATTTGATGTCTAAGAAATGTGAATTGAGAATTGGTGTAAGTACCCTATACAGTTAATTTGTATTTAATTTGCGGCACTATTGATCTTGTTTTAGAAGGTTTGTAAGCATTTAGGAATCATTTCCTTGGCTCTTTTATCAGGGCACCCTCTGATAAATACTATAAAATTATTCGTTTTAATCTCTTAATTATACAAATTCATTTTCTGGTCATGGTTGCACAAAAAAACCTATGGCTGCAACACTTCAAATCGAAGCTACGCTGCTTTTATTTCACTTGTTACCGACACAACATTTTTTCAAGAAATATAAGTTTGAAAAACATGAGCATCGTAGCTCTTAAATATCAACGTAGACTGTACTGTGGCAATACAAAGTCTAAAGTAAAGAGCTAGCATTTAGTTTATTTTCAGTGTTATGGGTTGTTATTTTATTGTTAAACTAAAAATATTAAGCCGTATTTTTCGGGCCCAAATGTCCTTGTTGTCGACGGGCCCTAAAACACCACACACTCACTCACTTAAGCCGTATTTCAAAATGCACTTAATATCTGCTAAATGCTCGCCTCGGTACCGTAGATGGTAGCATCTCTGCCTCACGTTCAAGAAGTTCCGAGTTCGAATCTCGGTCAGGGTGAGCTACCCGGATAAGGCTTTATCCTGAAAGACGAATATTGGGTAACTCTATGCTCTATGAACCCTAAGCTCATCTGAGCATCCTTTCACCTATTCAATTCATCGTCCGATATGACTTAACGTTGGAGGACGTAAATTACAAAAAGAAAAACAAATAAAGAAAAAATTACTGAATATATATCTCGTTTCCCCTTGAGTTCTTGATACGCGTGTGTGAACGTGTCCATCGAGCTGGGACAAGAAATTTTCCTGCTAAGAAACCTGAAGCTATTTACTCTCAGATAGAACATTTATTAAATGTATACTAAGTGAAAATAAAGGTATTTCAATTAAGAATATATGTAGGACAACCGGAAATCCCTGAATTTCACTGCGGAAGCCCCTGTCCTAGGCAGCGTACACACATGAATTTGTAGTTTTCTAGTTTATCAATTTCAGAATACTACTTTTATCGAAAGTGTAGAGCCAGACTGAAAAATTCAATGCCATTGCCGGGACTTGAACCATTTGAGCTACAACATGCCGACATGACATTAAATTCTCCAACTTACTCGTGTTTCTCCCGGTAAACCACTTAGAAGTTCTCAATAAACACATGAGACAACTACCTTAATGGCGACTTATTATGTTGTAAGTCGACTTACTATGCTGTAAGTCGCCATTAAGGTAGTTGTCTCATGTGTTTATTGAGAACTTCTAAGTGGTTTTCCGGGAGAAACACAAGTCAGTTGGAGAATTTAATGTCATGTCGGCATGTTGGCCATAGTAGCTCATACAGTTAGGGTGGCTGGACGGAAACTAGAAGATCCGTGGTTCAAATACCGGCTATGGCATTGAGTTTTTCAGTCTTTCTGTACACTTTAATAGTGCGTCCAACACACGGCTAGTGTGAAAGAACAATTTATTCACAATACTTCTATCCTTTAAAGATATTAATTACTGTTTTAGCTATACAACAATGGCCGGTCCTGTGCCTGCTATGAGTAATGTACTCTGATGTACAAAGTACCACAAGTGCACCCTTACTACGTTTAATAACAGCTCCCCTCGCGGGCAATGGCCAAATTTCGTGTAATTAAGTTTTTTTCACATTTTATTTTCTTATACCACTTCAAAAGCAATGTTGCGTTTTCAAGCAACATCATGTTAGATGTAGGCACCATTATAACCAAAGCGTATAAAAATGTGGGTAGTTGCTAATTGTTCTGTTTAATTAAGAGATACTTGTATTTTGCTATAAAATACGTGATTGTCTAACATACAAGTTTCATTACAGATTTTTGGGTATATTATCCACCTTATTAGTGATAATAGTGATAGGCAGTGTTCTGTGATAGAATTCTTGAATGCAGAAGATGAAACACAAATTCACTTTCATGATAGACTAAAACATAATTATGATGATGCAATATATGTCTGTAATTTTAAAACGACCAGTTTGTCGTTAAAGAGAAACTGAAGGGTCAATGAAATCAGTGACAGTTCAAAAACAGCATAAGCAACATTAAGCGAGTTGGGATCGTTTATAAAGGCTACCGGATAACAGATGAATTGCGACTCTCTCTCTATTGGTTAGGCAGTTTGACAGAGAATTGGAAAACTGGGATACTAAAATGTTTTGTGCACGATCAGTACCAAGAATGCTAACCGAACGCAATAAAGAGAAAAAAATAGTCTCCAATCCCTTGCAGCGCTTCAATATGAAGGGACATGCATTCCTGGCGAAAATTGTGACTTGAGCCGAGACCTCAGTTCATTTTTTTAACCTGAATGGAAGCGACAGTCACTGGAATGTCATCACACAACCACATCTGTGATCTAATGGAAGGGAAGAAAGCTGTGATTTTTACCACACTAGTAGACATGTCCTAGTTTGCAGATGAACCAAAAAAAGAGACAAATTTTGTTGACAAATGACCAATTAAGTCTGAGTATTGTGACTAGTGTGACATGTAATTTTCGTTTATTAATTTTTTTCAAAATCAAGGGAAACTAACTAGAATGCATTACTTTCTGACTAAACATTGTAGCTGCCCGTTAGGAAATAAATGTGATAATAAAAACAAACTCCGAGAAATCTACTCCGAAAATTCTAAGACATTTGCGGCCAAACAAGTATAGAGTTAATTTCCCTTTCTTACTTTGGGGTCCTAAACGATACTTAATTGAACAAAAAGTCTAGTCCGCTAAGTTAAATTGTGAGATGCAGCAAAAAACATTGGAAGAAATGTTTCATTAACAGCATTACCATCACATAAACACTATTATAAAATAGTACAAAAGTAACCAATCATACAATGAGCCACTCACAGATGCTTCTACTTTTAGCTTTGTCCATTTCCCTCACCCTTATCAAGCCTCATATTTACAGTTATGTACTGAAAACATATCCAGAGCTAACATTCGTACTCAAATTCTGTGAAGTAACAGTTTATCTCTGTTCACTTCGACATATGACAAAACTTGACTGTTATTAACTTCCTGAGATTTGGACATTCATTAACTATTTATAATAATTAATATTACATTTGCACCAAATGCTTTTGAATTAATTTCTCCCTTGGGAGTAATGAATCCAAATATTTTTGGTAAAGTTAACTGAACTACTATGATTACCTGCCCAGGAATTGTACAGCTGATTTTCAAACCTGTAAATACTTTTATCAAAGAATATTTTGTCACATTTTACACAGGACTCCGGTTATTAAAGGTATTTTTAAAGTGTAACAGTAGTTTATAGGTGATTTTATAAATCATATCATAACATTTTATTAAAATAAAGTCTCATAAAATGATTAAATACAGTTTTTATGAATTCATGTGACATAATTTTTATTGTAAAGTACTTTAGTAAGGCATCAAAAATGTATTCCTATTATGTATTTGTTTACACTTTTATTGAAGCACATCAAAGTGGAAATAAATTATAAATATATAAACGTAAACAGAAAATGCAAGCTTTTAAGAAAATTTGAAAAGTTTTGTGTATTGGCGTCTTTCAGATGAATATGATCAGTTTCATTATTACAGTGAACCCAGAATACCTTTATTTTCTCATAAGCGAATAACTACAAAATTATGTAGATAAATTTTATATCAAACTTCTCTCTACCATGACAATATATTTCTGATTTGAAGTTCGTACACGCTGAACACAAATTGAATTAAAATATAAGAGCCGTATTTCTTCCTAGAGGATGCTGATATACAAATTTACCATGCAGGAAATCGAGGAATGGGAATACATTATTATAGGAGCTCTAATACCTGCAATTTAATATTAAGGGGCTCATTTCCTTGACATCCGGAAGCCACCATACAAGTTTGATCATTATCTGATTTTCATAGCTACACGAATTAACAATGCATACAGCAATAATGTATTTTAGGTGATGAAACCTTTGCTTATTGCCTCAGATAAGCACTTCTTCGATATACTTGTATTCTTATTTATTTGGGATATATAAGCTGGTAAAGGTAGCAATGTGAATTATTAAACTTAGTTCGAAATACAGCTAAAATATAGCATTTTTGTGTATCAGGTAAATCTATAATGTTTATTTCAGTTAGAAAATATTGAGTGAAAGTTGGTGATTAATATTTTGCGATGTCCCTGTTGGAGAGGTGCAGATGCAGTATGATTCTCTGGGATGTTCGGTAAGGTCAACGTTCATGTATTTGTATTTCCACTGTATTGTGTTAGGTCATTTATGTAATCCCAGTTCCACTTAAAACATATTTACTAAACTTGTTAACTTCAGACGAGAAATTTGGTGCTTTCTGCAGCTTAAGTCATAAATACACTTTTCTCATAGTATACAATTTATACTAAACTACATTTTTGCAATAAAAGTGAATGAAGATTCAGGGTTTTAATACTATTTATATATTTCTGAAATCAAATTAATTAGTGAATTAGTATGAACAAATTTTTAATTTTTAATCTAAAAACTATGTTCCACCAGTAATTGTTCTTGGTCAAACACAGCTTACCCAACTCTCTGCCTTACAAATTTGAAAATAAAAGTATATATAAGTGCGATCCATATAAACCTGAACCATTACAAAAGGCCATAACTTTTGAACCAATAATAGGATACACGTGCAAACTTGGGAGAGTATAATACATAACTGGGAGACTACATTACACTATTTAAATCTCAGAGAAAATGTTAGAACTGTCCTTCATCAGCATCTATACATTTTGCACTCGTCTCACTCGCATTCTCTGAAGTTGTACGAAGGTGATATCGAATTGAGAGAAGGTTATTTCCAGAAAGGTGGAGAAACGTGCCATAGATCTAATGACGCATTGGAACTTGTAAGCAGTTTCTTTTATAACCGAATAATCTCAAAGGGTCTGTGGCCCCCAGACCCCTAACGTAACTTCGCCGAATTTTGTCTTGTGGAGGTATCTAAAAAAAAAGTGTACAAGAATACGTCACGGACAATTGATGTTCTCGAGGAATCCATTCGAACCGAATTAAGTAACATTGGCGAGGATACTCTCCGTGAAACTTCAGAGGATATGATGAGAAGAGTGGAGGACCTTTCTAACATTTTCTTTGAGATGTAAATATGTAATGTAATCTCCCAATTGTGTATTATATTCTCACAAAGTTGAACGTATGTCCTATTATTGGTTCAAAAGTTATGGCCTATTTAAATCATTCAGGTTTATATGGATCGCACTGTATCATAAGAAAGATATCTAGTATTTCATTACTGCATACGCTGTTAAGCATCCACAGATTGTATTGAGATATTAATGAATAATCTCTAAATTCTTAAACTCAACACTACTGCTCTTGAATTAGGGGGAATTTATGTAGGCACCTTTGAAAACGTGCTCTGGGCTTGCTAATAATGCTGAATTCCACACGTCTGTGTGCCCTAAAAGAGAAATTTAATAATATAATAGCAGCTAACGAGAATGGAGCATAGGCCGCGTAAGTCAATTTTGAAATCCCTTTGCGTGCATCATTCCCTTGCTTGCGTGGTTTTCCTGTCTAAATGACAGTGTGGTACGCTGTATTGCATAAAAGTATATCCAAAGAAAATATTATGAACATAGCATGATGATAATTACTAGCATGAATTGAGATTTTATATGTTACAGTTTAATGAGCATTTCTCACGAAACTCTTTTACACCCCCTCCCTCACAAAAGCATATCATTTATTTAGCATCGCATGCAAAGATAGCATGACACTATAAAAGCATGCAGCACACTAACGTATCCAAAAAGAATCTCCAAGTAACAATTCCATATTACTGCCAAAACTGCAACTTCTGAACTACGTATATACAAACACCGGAACTTGGGCATCCTGGAAGAGTGACAGATGGTGTCAGAATAGTTGTGTTCTAAGGTACCGGTATAGTGCACTATTTACAATACGACTGTGGGCTCTGCCTCCTTGTAATTCTACATAAATATTTTGGTTGCCGTAATTCTGTATAATCAAGGGAACTGTGGAAGCGAAGCTGTCCACCAGAAAATAGCACACCACCACCACCACCACCACCACCACCACCACCACCACCACCACCACCACCACCACCACCACCACCACCACCACCACCACCACCACCACCACCACCACCACCACCACCACCACCACCACCACCACCACCACCACCACCACCACCACCACCACCACCACCACCACCACCACCACCACCACCACCACCACCACCACCACCACCACCACCACCACCACCACCACCACCACCACCACCACCACCACCACCACCACCACCACCACCACCACCACCACCACCACCACCACCACCACCACCACCACCACCACCGCCACCGCCACCGCCACCGCCACCGCCACCACCGCCACCGCCACCACCACCACCATCACATTATCACCATCATCATCATCATCATCATCATCATCATCATCATCATCATCATCATCATCATCATCATCATCAACCCTTCATGGTTTAGGAGATTTCTCCTGTTCCAGCCTCATACTTCTTCCCATAGTTTTAGTGGTCTTCCTGTTGTTCTATAACCCAAAGCTTTGTATTTGTAAGATTGTAATGGAATGCGAGAGTTATCGGCTCTTTGTTAATGGTTTTCAATTTTTCTCTATTTTTGATATATTTTCTTGCAATGTGAATATATCTAATACTTTCCTTATGTCTTGGTTTCTAATGCGATCTTGACTGGTGCGTCCTTTTATTGCACGGAGATACTTCATTTCTGCCGCTTGTATTTGGCTCCATTCTTACTTTTTAAGTGTCCATGTCTCCGAACCATATAGTAAAATTGGAACAGCCATTGCTTTATAAAAGTTTAGGTGTGCATTATTTCGGGTTTTTATTTTCAAGGTACGAACTATTACTCAACAAATGTGTTAAAACTTGCTTAATTTACTATTTATTTATTCATTGTTCCTTTTACAGGTTACATTACAGCTCAAGTGATTAAATGTTCCCACTTGTTCTAACACTTTATTATTTAACATTATCTTAGATCTTCTTACTTGTTTTCCTATAAATGCCATGTGCTTTAATTTCTCTACGGTTATGCTTAAACCATAACCTTGGATCAATTTTTATAGCTTCTAAATACTTATTTGCAACTTATCCTCTCTCTTTCTCTTGTATTAACATCATATCATCCACAAAGAGTAGCATAATTAACGTATAATTTTTATTTATTTTTATTCCTAATCGTATTTCATCGTTTAATTTTCTGAGAATATCGTCCATATAAATATTAAGCAATAGGAGATAAACTACATCCTTGTCTTAAACAATTAATAATTATCCTTATTTTGATAATCGTCCATTTCCTAAAACTACTTTTATTTATGTTTCCTTATATATATTCCTGAGTAAAATCTATCTAATTATTCCGGGTATGCCTTCTTGTCTAGTATTTGCTAGAGTCTAGCCCTGCTCACCTTATCAAAAGCCTTTTCCAAATCTACGAAGGCTATATGTGTTTCAAAATTATATTCTCTTCTCTTTTTAATAATTTGGTTAATAGGAAATATATTATCTATGCAAGATCTTCCTTTTCTAAATCCCGTTTGGTTTTCTAATAATCATGGTTGTGTAATTACACCTAGACGTTTGTTTATGATCTCTGTATACAGCCTGTATTCAGGAGACTTATACCTCTGTAATTATCAAATACATTTCTTTTGCCCTTTTTGAATATATTAATAACATGTGCATCGTACCAGCTTTTTGGAATTCAAATAGCAAACCCGAAGACATTTTATAGATATATGGTTTCATTTGTCTGTCAAACAATATGCCTTATGTCCATCAGAAGCCAATGGAATAGAAAGTAAAGTATGAAAAATAAACCGTATTAGTTCAAATTCCCAGTTCACCTACCGAACCAAGGAATATAACGAAAATCCCATGTGAGTAGGTGGCCAACCGCATTCGAACTTAGGATATCCCGAATGTGAGTTTCTCAGTCATCTCGAAGCGATCTCTACATTTTTAGAATGACATAGGCTCGATATATTTTTAATAACAATGTGCCTATACATTTATCTGTACCTTCTACATGCATCGCTTGCTTTTTTATTAATGTTCCAGTACATAGCATTTAATATTAAGCATTTCATTTTATTGAAATTACTTTTGTTTAACCCTGCACAATTTAGTAATTACACAAAGTAAAAAAGACACAAAATAATAACAAAATACTTATTTAAAAGAGGTTCACTTTTTATGTATTTCGTTAATGTCACAAGAAATGTAATAAACCAGCTACTTACAAGCAGGTAGCATATTAGTAATCTTTGCGGCAGTATAGCTGCTTCGATGTGGTAAGAGGCTATTTTTGCTACACGAAAGCTGTGACTTCCCAGAGGAATAACCCTGTGCCTTAAAAAAGTTACCTATATGATTGACTGTTTTCTTTATTATTCCTTTTTGCCAGTGACCTTTTCATACTCTTTCCATATATGGCAACAGAGGCGGCGACACCGATAGCTGAAATTAAATAGCAACTGGAAATGGACATACCAGGAGGAAACGCTCCACGGAATCTGGAAATATTCTAACTCAGTCAGGAGGGAAAATCTTGGCGGGATTTTAGCCATGGAACTCTCGCTCATGTGTCTGCACTTTAATAAGTACGGCACCCACGTTGTTGCTCTTAATGTAAATTGAAAACACAATGGTAAGTTTTCAACAATGTTATAACAGTATACTTTTATGCGGCATTTCACCAACAGATGTCAAGACTTAACACTGCTATTAGTCTATATAGCAATAGTTAAAACAAAAGATGCATTTCTTTGTTTGAAATTTATGCCCTTTAACATTTTAAGTCATGTCCGACGATGAATGGTATGGGAGAAATGATGCTCAAATGGACCGAGGGTCCATGGAGCTTAGAGTTACCCGACATCCGTCTTTTAGTATAAGGGAAAACCCCTGAAAACCCCTTATTCAGGTAACTCACGCTGACTGAGTTTCGAACTCGGGACCTCTTAAAGGTGAGGCAGACTTGCTACCATCTAAGCTACCGAGGCGGGAAAATTGCATTTTACCACAAGTGTTGGCTTAACACTCGTGTTAAATCTCTTCTTAAACTAACATGCCCTATTTGTGCTGTTAAGTCATTAACAATTGTAGAATTGTCTAGATGGCGGGTATGAAGGCATCTTTTGATGTGGATATCTATATTTAGACCGTCTAAACGGCATTTGTATTAGAGATCAGCCTTTGAGAAGAAATGACTTTGAGGAACCATCAGAAGATGTTCTACGGAGGTACAGGCAGCCGAAGCAAGTTGTTCTGAAGGTTACTCAGAAAGTACAAGAGAGGTTAGATCATGCATGCTGATCTCGCCTTTTCTTCAAGTATTAATAACATTGCGATTTTATAATTCACTGAATGCTGTGGATAATAAACTGACCACCTCCCTTCTTGAAACATTCAAGTCTCTCGTCACTTCTGCGTTTCTTGGCACTTCGTTTTAAATTTAATGTTGACGAAGTTGCTTCGTACTTTTGGTTGTAACATTTGTACTCGAATTAAACTTATTTTCAAAGCATTCCGAGGTCACATTAATTTCTTTCTCATTTACCACATTCGTCCTTTTATTTTCCATAATATCCTTATATTCAGTTACTAATTCAACTAACAAATCGTTATCGATTGATGAGATATTTGTCCCAGAGTTTTTATTCTGATCTTGTTCACACGCCACTTTTTCATCTGTGTTTAAAGAAAATAACAAAAAAGCGTATGGCAGTACGATCAGAAAATAATACGAGTTGAAACAGTTGTTAACATATAAACTGCCAAAGCAACGTTAATTTTTTTTTCATTTAGGATTCGTGTTAGTATGCACAAGAAATGAAAGTGTTAAATTCAGTTGGTCATGAGATGATGCAATATAGATACAAGATGATGTAATGTTTATTATTAACAGATGCAAAAATGATATTACGTAATGTGTTGACGTGGACCAGTAAACAGAACTTTATTTGGTAGATATAGAAACGAAAGGTAAGGTAAGAAATGATAGCGTCTTTTGCATCATGATCTCAACGTTAGCAGACGCGTGTGGAACTGCTGAATGTTTGCAAAAGCCTGGTTGCAAACCAGAGAAGTTGAACTGTAATATCCACAGCTACATCCAATGCTAAAGTTGCATTCAATACAAGCAAAAATCTCAGACCACATGCAGTAATTAAAAAAAGTCTTCAAAACATGTGGAATGTTAACCACCTCAATCAGAATGGCATCAATAGAAAGTTTACTACGCTGAAAACTAAGTAGAAATTCTGGTATTAAATCTGAACATTTTCTGTCCCTTTTATTATTATATGTATTACTGGCACAGTAATAAGAGAGTAATGTAAAAACTACACCGTTAATAAACTTGTATCCGTCCTACTTCCTTAGATACATCAGAAAAGATACTCATGTAGTCATCTATTTATGCAATATGCGAAATACCTTGACCGGATGATTGAATATTTTCTGTCATTCCCCATTTCTTATCGCCTCATTGTTTTGTTTGGAATATCGCTCAATAATAACATAACTTTATTTCTAATCAAAGACCGCGTTAAACTAGTGAAGTGTAACATTCTCTTGATATAAACCATGAGATTAGGCATACTTAAAAACGGCAATGTGAAAATCCTGCATCCTTTCTTTGAAGAGAAAAGGAACTTGGAACTACAGAGCTATAATATATAGTCCAAAAGGGCAAAAGTTCCAAACTCTTCTCTTTGTTACTAAAATTAGGCAAGTGAGTCAACCTTGTATATACTTTTCTCCACTTACAAGTTTTTTATGAAGACTAGTTTCTGGGGACTTCTCCCCTATCGTCAGCTCTGTGGTGGACTGATGATGCATTCGGTGTCTGCATCTGGCTTGGTGTTGTGCTGCCATCTAACGTCCTGGTAAGTTTGATGACGTCATCTACCGCGGGAATTTCAAAATTCATCAAGAGGTCCTGTTTTTTCGTAATAAATGTGTTTTCCCAAATCTGTAGTTCCAGAGGTTTCTTTGCCTGTTTGATCAGTTCTATTTCTTGTTTCATGTTGTGATTCTCAGACCAAAAGTGATGTGCTACGGCCGACTTGTCCATTTGTTTGAATTTAATATTTCTGAAGTGTTCGCTCATTCTTGTTCCTAGATTCCTTTTGGTCTTACCAATGTATATCTTGTCACAATCCTGGCAACTCATTTGGTAAATGCCTGATAATTGAGTTTTCGATGTGCTATTTTTTAGAGGGTGGTTTAGTAAGTTGGGGATGTTGTGTTTGTTTTGAGGGACTAATTTTATGTTGAAGCTCTTACATATCTTGTCAAATTTTTTGAAGTATTTTGGATGAAATGTAAATTTTCCATATCTGGTGTTTGGGTTTTCTAGTTTTTTTTAACGTAGTAATGTCCTTTAAGTATTTGTTTCTTTTGTGTCTATAGATCAGTTTTTTGATGAAATTTGTGTTATAGTTGTTCAGTTCGGCAACCTGGTGTATGTGAGCGTACTCCTGTTCATATTCTGTTTTTGTTAGCGGAATGTTGATTAATCTATGAACTAAACTATGGAATACTGCATATTGATGTTGTACTGGGTTGAATGGGTTGCATTTAATATAATTGTCAACATGTGTTGCTTTTCGGTATATTCCAAATTGTAATTCTGTTGGTGTTCTAATGATTTTCAGATCTAGAAAAGGTAGCCATTCATCCTGCTCTACTTCAATGGTGAAAACTATGGATTTTTCTTGTAGGTTTAGCAACTTTATAGCATCCTCGGTTAGTCTTCTAGGGACTATCGCAAACACATCGTCGACATATCTATGCCAACATTTGAAAATATGTGGAAAGGCTTTAGTAATGTGTGTTTCCAAATTACTCATGAACAGATTAGCTAGTAATGGTGAAAGAGGGTTACCCATGGCCAAGCCTGCTGTTTGTTGGAAGATCTTGCTGGAGAACGTGAAGCTGTTTTGTTCAATACATATGGTGGTTAATTTGATGTATTCCTCTATTTTATCATCTGCAACGTTGCTTTTGGATAACCAGCCTTTCATCAATTTTGGAATTTTTTCTACTGGTATGCTCGTGAATAGATATCTGATATCAAAGGACACCATCACCTCTTCAGTTTTTATAATTGTGTTTTCAATTTTCTTTACTAAATCAAATGAATTGTTTATGCTTAGAGATTCAAACTTTTCAAACTTGTCAAATTCTTCCAACAACCATTTTGCCAGTTTGTAAGTCGGGGCATCTATATTGTTAATAATGGGTCGCATGCTGTTGTCTGTCTTGTGAATCTTAGGTAGGCAGTATAATTTTGGCAAATTAGGGTCGTTTACAATTATGTTATTTTTCATCTTATGTGGCACTGTTGTATTTTCTTTAATTGCTTTTTTTGGTGGTTTCTATGTATTTCCTTAAAGGGTTTTTGGTTAGGGTTGTATATTCTGGATTTTGTGGTAGATGTTCGACTCGCTGGTTGTAATCATTTCGGTCCATAATGACTACCGTATTTCTTTGTCTGCTTTCAGATAAAAAACTGGTTTTTGGTTCAGTGTTTGAATAGTTTATTTGTAGTTATTTTCCTGTCCAAATGTCATCCCCTTTAGAATTTCTAAGCATTGTGATTTAACTAATGTTTTTTCGCTACCATTTTCCAAAAAGTTTGAGGTTATGGTGACGTCAGCGATGTAATCGTCTAAATTGCCCAAGTTGCCGACACAAGTTTTAAAACCTTTGTTTAGAAATTTTAACTCTGTTTCGGTGAAAGCTTGGGAAGAGATGTTGACTACATTGTCTGGTGTTTCTGTGACACGGCGATACTGGTTGTGTGGGTTTCTCGTCGGTCTCCTTAAGCGTAATTTCCGTAATTTCGATTTAAGAGTCTGTGTTTTATCTTTCATGTTTAATTTCAATATGTCGTGTAATTTTGTTTCGAAATGTGTCCAAATTATGTGTCCAAGTTCTTGAGATAGTTTCATGTGTAGGCAGTACGCTTCTATATTAATCTGTTGCAACGTTGCGTATTGTTTAGATCTTTCGGAAATCATAGCTTTCTTTTCTACGTTGTAGTTTACTGTTGTTGTCGAATTTTATCCATTTCCGCAAGAAATTTGGAGATAACCTTTCCGTGATGCATATGGTGATGAATTTAATATTGGCCGAAATTTGCCTAATCTTGGTTTGAAGTTCTTCTCTTTGGTTGTTCGACGTGTACACGATCCTATGTTTTAAGGGCAAGGTTCTGCTGTTCATCGTTCTAAGCCAGTGATGCTCAAAAGCAGCCAAGAAAGAGGAAGTTGAAATCACCTCCTTCCACTCAATGCGCGGCTGTGATCTGTCTACGCGTGGTTACTGAGTTCTAGCGACGGCACTGCGGTGCCATTCTTATGCAGAGGAAATGAAAGTCTTAGGTACACTTTCATCGGCCTCTGACTACTAGACCTGTATCTTGTTACCTTGGTTGATGGAGCGAAAAGTTCTAGAGGAAACGACCAGAGGGCTCTCCAGTTCTAAGCGAATGAAATTTACTTGGTGTTTTGGAACTGTCAAATTGAAACCAAATTCCTTAAATGAGAATCTAAAGATAAATGTAAAATCAGTCAGCATTAATAACATAAACAATTTCACGTAATCATCCGAATCATTTTAAATACAGGTTTAAGTTGCATGAATACGATTCTATTTTAAGATCCAAGTCCCTATTATGAGAACCTATAAATACAAATTGCTGAATGCACGACAGTATTTATTTTGTTTAGGATAATCTTAAGAATACCGAAGCCCAAAATTCCAAATTATTTAAGTCATGTATCCTCAGATATACCTATTTATAAATTCAAAGGAAAAATTAGACCAGTAACATTCCGCATTGTTTATATTTGTCTAGTTTCAAGCAATGGTTTCTTAAGCCATCTACTGATATTAATTTGGAATGGCTGCATAAACACTTGCTTACGTTTAAGATTTATGATTCACGTACGCACTTGTGTTAGGCTACTCACTGCGAAAATGAGACAAATATGATCGGTATGAAAACCAGAACTGGTTGCCAATATGGAGTACCACATAGTACGAAGGACATCTTTTGAACGATTAAGTGTTGGGTAAAGTTATAAAATACGTTTTGGTACACCTGAATGTAAAAGCGTTCTATTCTTAGAAACCTATCATCTCGTTACTATAAATTTAAATAATATGACACCTAAGGAAAAGACGAAATTTAGCACAGTAAGTCATATATTTTACTGTTTGAATATCAACCTGTATATAAAAATAGTTAAAACTACTTAGTCGTAGATATTGTAACAGAAGTACGTATGTGGGAGAAATCCAGAATTAGAACAAAATGGATTTATTGTGACGTCAGCTGAGCTTGGCGACATTCAGTGGACGCTTCCGGCTTGTTATCTGAGCTACCTATGCTCATCTCCTTCCT
>CM060947.1:81443645-81468645 GCA_030765055.1 Mantis religiosa
TTGGTGTTATGGGTATGACCCAGAAACCAAGCAAGCGTCAAGCCAGTGGAGTCTCCCAATTCTCCCAGCCCCCCTCCCAAAAAAAATCAAGGTAAGTGAGGTCAAATGTAAAGACAATGATCATAGTCTGTTTTGATGTTCGTGAAATAATGCATCGGGAATTCCTACTCCCTGGCCAGACTATTAACCAGCACTTTTACGTGGATGTTTTAAGGCGTCTGCGAGAGGATGTTAGAAGGAAACGTCCGGAACAGTGGCAATCAGGTTACTGCTATCTGCATCACGACAACGCGCCATCACACACGGTCTTACGAGTGATCCACTATTTGGCATCTCAGAGGTGGTCTGTCGTTCCCTACGCTCCGTCGTCGGACGTAGCCCCGTGCGACTTTTCCTATTTCCACGAATGAAAAAACGCTAAAAGGGGAGCGTTATGACGATGTGGAGGCGGTTAAAACAGCTTCGTAAAGGGCACTGGACAATATCAAACTTGAAGAGTTCCAAACATCCTTCCAACAGTGGGAAAAGAGAATTGACAAGTGCACCTCATGTAATGGAGAGTATTTTGAAGGTGACGGAAGCAATTTTGTAAAAAGGTTCATCAATAAAGTTTTTATGACAACAATCCGGTTTCTTTTGGGTCCCCCCTCGTATATTGAAAAACTGCAGGAACTGCTCTTCTTTGAAATTTATATACTATAGAAATTGCTTCCTTTAAAGGTTATGCAGTTCTAATGGCAATAAAATGTGTAGTATTTTAATTATGAATGACTTTAGCATAACTAGTAAGACAAAATATTGCTGCACAAAAATATAGATATCGGTAGACTGCACATTCTATGTGAAATAGATTATTTCATGAAGCTCACCACTTATAAGATTTTCCTTGTCATTTATATGGATTTTTAAACGTTTATAATTTTCTCAGATATGAATTTGTGACTCATTTTTTATGTCCTGCAGTTCAAAGACCATATAGAATCTTGTTACCATTATACTTTATGAGACAGCAATCTGCAACGCATTGTGTGACTTTTCATATCTAAAACTGAACTCATTTTTGTTTATCTTAAATATTAGCCTTTGAAGCGGTAGCATATGCTCAATATAGTAAGTAATACGTAATGAGGTGTGGTTAATTTTTAAGTTCAGCAGAAGTATATCAATTTACTATGGTTAACTGTCAGATAAGTTTTACTGCCAGAGGTTTATACTGCTATCCAGACAATAAAATGATGCTCTTTAATATCGACCAGTGCTCCTCGCTTTTAAACTCTCAGTAGGTCAACTGTAACATTACACTCGGGGATACCTACATAAACGGCAATGTTGCTCGCTTTATCTAATTGAGTTTCCTTTGCAGAATTCTATAAAGCTCTTAGATATCCGCTGTAAGAGCAGAAAGAGCATAAGATAAAGTACAGAGTAAAGAGAAGACTTGGCTGGAGTGACAATCTCATAGCACAAATTCCCTTAGGCATTGCAGCAACGTAAAGAAGCATTTATTTTTGGAGGGCATTGAGAAATTGCGAGCAATATCAAAATACTGTACTGAACCTAAAAAAGATGCACCCTCAATGCTATCAAGATGGTTGATACCCAGCCTTCCTCCGTTCCCAACCTATTCGTGCTTTCATACCCTGCCTCTTTCTGCTCAATCTACAAATTAAGGCAATACCTCAAACTTGTATATTTTCAAAGCTTTTAAATAGCTTTACTAATATTGAAAACATACAAAATGCTTGCAACACGTATTATAATGGCATCCCTAAGACTTTCATGAATATGAGCCAAAAAGTAAACGAATTATTAATCCATATACGACTTAAATAGAAAGACAACTTCTGAGTACTACCTTAAGTAGAGATCGATGGCGCTTTTCATCGAATTCATCGTATGGGACCTAAAGCTTGTTAAACATCAAATTTTATAAAAGTCGATTGCGTGTCTTTGACTGAAATTTTCCGTACTTTTAGTAACATTCCAGCAGAATCCACAGCTCTTCTCCCATTAGTCCATTATGTGCAGTGATTTTTCTTTTCGTATTTGGCTTTCTCAATATTTCTTACCTTTCTCACTCCCCATTTCTTATCTGTAGATTGTCCCTCAAGCTACCCATTTCTTACATCTCTCCCTCTCCTTTATTTGTCTAGCTTTGCCTCACTATCCTCTACTTCATCATCTCTTCATCCTTTTATCTTTGCTTTGGGATAAATATATGTTGTGTTGGAAAACTTTGAACTAAGTAAAATTAACCCTTTAAGGGAACGATTAAAGCAGAAATTTGGGCTTATTGCTTATTCTTGCATACATCATATCTACGCCGTTTTTCATTGTAAGCGAGAGAAAAAGTAACTTTTATATTTTGATATAACCAAATTCAATAAGTAATAAAACCTATTAAAACATAGGTTCTCTTCCTAACAAAGGATTTTCTAAAACATTAATAATTGTCATGATATTTCGAAGTAACTTTTACATCTACAGCAAATTCACAGCGGATACAGCAGTTATCACATTAGCTTAACACTTTTATACTTACATTTCACTGTAAATACACATTTTGAAGTGCCCTAAATTCTACAGACTTTTAGAAACAGTTCCTCACGTTTTTTTTTTTTTTTTTTTTTTTTTTCATATCTCAGAACACATAACTCAAATCTGAAAGGCTGCTTAAATACCAAACTTTGTTATCCAAGATAATCTTCCACCTCGGAGCTTCACATTATAAAAGTTTGAAAATAATCGTGTTTTCCAAGAAAGACTCAAATAATTTGGAATGAATCAACTCATGTTTATTATATTTTTAGTAAATTAATTATACATGTTGAATTTTCGTGGAGTAGCTTCTGAAGTGTTGTTAATTTTAAACCAGCTTTTCGTTACTCATAAACTGCAAGACATCGAAAAATGTTTACTGCAGGAAGAAATGTACATTTCGTTAAAACACATAATTTATGTCAATTCCTTCATTTTGAAATTTCCATATTTTCCTGAAATAGGTGATCGTTATCCATTTTTTGTGACCAAGCTATGTAGAGAGAATGGGATTTCGCAGTCATCAAATGAACACCAGCTTTTTAAAATATCTTTAGGTCTACAGTTTTGTCATATATACGTTTTTTTCATTTTCAGAAAAATTTTCAATAAGACAATTTCAAGTTTATCCCGATTGACATAAAGGAGATGGAAGAATTAGGTGTCATAAGGATAGTATGTTTAATATTAGGCAAAGAAAATCACGAGAATGTTTGAACTGCTTAATCTCCTTTAGGGGCAATTAATGAACATTCCAAGTCTATTTTAGATGTGGTGCTTATATATAAGTATATTAAAATAACAAGTTTTTATTGCTTAGATGAGTCTTGCTCAAGAAGGCTGCAAACACACATATGATACACGCACACACACGCACGCCTCTGCCTTTGGCTTCAGAGTACTCCAGTTTATAGTTTTGCGTAAGGTATTTTACGTACAACATTGCTAGAAAGCTTTTTGTTACAGTTTTGTCATCTATTGCATATATTTCCTTTGAAAAACCGGTGGAGAAATCAAGCAGAAAAATTTATGGAATGGTACAGTAAATTCCTCGCTATACTAAAGAAATTTAACTAATACCATTTTTTTTTTTTTCATTTTTAAATATTAATGTTAGGCGAAGAATAGCTCAAAGTCACTCACGCAACTTCAAATAACGTTCAGATTTATGAAACATAAAATAAGTTTAATTTAAAATTTCATTACCATAACACAGATGTTTCTGACTTAGTTTGCCCAGTTCTAAATACTGAACACGCAGATTGAACTTCTGAGGATATGATACAAGTATCATGATGTATACACCTGCTGGTATCGTTGGCCCTGATATTTCGACTTGCAATACTGCTAATACTTCTATGGTGAGGATCTCTTTCTGATTAGAATATCAGAGGTGCGCATTTTGTCTAATATTCTGAATCACGTACTTATAAATAAGCGTAGTCGGTGTAATATCTAGATTAAAAAAAGAAAGTTTAAATTGTAAGCTGCGAAGCAAATAGGAGGAAACTGTTAGTGATATTCTATCTTATCCTCTGTTTCTCCAATAGATAGTTTGCATAATCATTTTGAAACCAGAAGGGGATGTACTAAAAATGATATATCGAATTTTAAAGCGGTTTGAAACTCGAGTTTAACATATGTGATGAATGATAATGTTTCATAAGTTTTCAGAAAAGCTGCATACCTCTTAGTTTTGCATTCTATATTTATTATTAACTCACAAATAAAATGAATAACATGATACCATGTATACTAGATTACGCTTATTGCAAGTAATTTCTAATTACATGGAATAGCAAAACAAATTGCGACACCATAGCGTAAAGTACCATCAGTGGATTTTTAACTCTGGCGCAGCAACCCTAAGAGGTCCAAGGCCTACCAACCCGACTGCTGGCCTCACGTCCACTTACGCACGCCAGAGGAGGGCGATCATCCAACCGATATGGGGAGGAGATGTGGTCAGCATCTCGGCATCCCCCAGTCGGAATGTTGGTCTTCGTGATCAGGGCCTCTTACCTAGCATAAGCTCCTCACTTTCCTCACGATGCTAAGTGGGCACTGGTCCTATACCTGAGACTTAAATTCCGCACCCGGATGGGATCAAACCCGGGCCACTTTCCGTGGCCGGGGACCAAGACATGCTGCCTTAGCCCGCTACGCCATGGCGCAGGGCCATCAGTGGATTGCAACATCATTATTGGAATAATAGTTCATTAGGCAATAATGAGTCAGTGCCCAATCATGAAAGTGCCGGCCCTCGTAGATAGTCATGGTCGCTAGAGCGTATATACTAGCGTTCCGCCACGTACAGGGTCGCGGGTTCGAGTATGGGTGTTTATGTGTATAGTAAATATGTGTGAAACTAGAGGAAACAGATAATATAATAAACGGAAGAATGAAAAACTGTTAAATAAGAAAAAAAGAAAAGGAAAGTTGTATATCTGTATACATAGAAAGAAGAGGAAAGTAGAAGAAAGCTAAGCTAAGCTATGGTGTAGCACCAATTGGATAAAAAAACACCTCGTGTGGATGACCTGGTATATGCAATGAAGGTCGTAACTGGTTGTGACGCACTAGTTCGGTGCCATAGGTAGGTACTTACTGCACGGGTTTTGTTTAATGTGACTCAAGATATATGGTTCCCAACTCATTGCTGGTAGACAACTCAATTGCTGTGTCCCCCATTATATTCCCGTCTCCTTTCTTCCCCGGTACATACACCTTCCTTGGTACACACATTCAACCCTTATTTATTTCGACAACTATGGACACTTGTTTTGCTTCTTAGCAACGTATGAGAGACATGTTTTAATAGTTTAACTTTTAGATACTTCTCCGTTTGACATTTTACCTACGCGCGTCTACAATTTCTGTGCTGTTTCCTGATTTAGCAACAATGTTTGTGCAAAGTGTGACTTCTCCAAATTATTGTCTTATCTAACTTAAATTTTGCAGCCACCTACGTTTAAAACAGATTATAACGTACATCCCGTTGGCCACTTTCCAAATGTATATTTAGAACAGCTTCATACTTACCAAAGGGAGTATAACTTTTTTTAAGTAACATCACATATAACCCCGTGTTAAACTGGTAATCGGAAATATGCTTAACGGGACTTCAGAAATAATTTAAATCTATACGCTGCTACATCTGTCTTGTGTGTACATCAACAAAATTCGGTTGAAAATACATTCTGGTTTTATATACTTGTTTCGCTTTATTACTCACAATATACAAGTTTATACATATTATATTATAATTATTATGTTAGTCATCATGTGCTACGCGGAATGCACGGCTTCAAAAAGCAAAGTTTTAATTTATAACATACTAATTAAATGTACCGCTATACTAAATCATGAACATCTCTAGTTTCATTATTATTTTAGATTGTTTTACACATATTGATGATTAAAATTATTTTTTGCACCTACTGATTTGTGTTACGCTCTTTAATTGATACTTCACCAATTCAAAGTGGCATACTATGGAGTATATGAAAGAATAACAAATAAATTTTCATTGACTTCGGTTGAAATAATCCATCATGTCTTCCAAAAATTTGCCTGAATTAAAATACATATTCTAAGGATAATTACAAAAATAGTGCAATATGCGCTAAGACTCATTGATAAATGTTCAAAACTCCGTAGGCCTTTGATCATATGTTTTCAGAAAATTATGCTTTCGTTTAACATATAACTAGGGCTGTTCAATAAAGAATGATCATATTTTTAACGGTCATAATTTTTCGCACTAAAATTCAAACTTATTACATTCTGTTAGCTTAAAGTGAAACAAACACACCATAGTACAAACACTCTGAAGTTTCTTTCAGACGTGATGAATCTTGGCTATATCATTTTGATCCTGAAAGTAAACAGCAAAGCTCAGTATGGAAATCTTCTTCATCACCAACCCCCAAAAAAGCAAAAGTGATTGCTTCTACTGGGAAAGTTATGGTCATCTCATTCTTTGATATTCATGGAATGGTTTATCAGCATGTTGTACCTGTACACACTTCAGTAACTAGACAATACTACAGGGATATCCTGAAAACATTGCAAGTCCATTTCCGTTAAGCAGACTGGATGCTGCACCACGATAATGTGCGGCTGCATATTGCCAATGTTGTTGCTGAATATCTTGCAAAAATTAAACTTGAAGAAACGCTTTCGTGAGAGGCATTATCCATCATAAGAAGCAGTGGTGAAGGCTGCGGAGGCGATTTTGAAGGATCTCTCAAATGGTGATCTCCAGCATGTCTTTGAAGACTAGCAGAAAAGCTGGGACAAGTGCATCGCATTCAGGGGAGACTATTTTGAGAAGGACCATCAAAATTATGAGGATGAGTAAAGGTACGTTGTCAAAAAAAGAAAAAAAGTGATCATTCTTTATTAAACAGCCCTCGTAATACTGCTCCAAAGGTGAAACAGCAATAAGCGCTAAAATATACACAATACTTTAGAAATAGAGGATAAGCTTTCTTGCATTCATTCCCATATCTAAAATGTAAAAAGTCTATTACAACATGGAATTATGCCCTCAAAAACAGTGATATTCACTTTCGTGTATATATACTGCTATGTATATGCTGTAGGCATTTTACCACAAATGGTCTTATCAGCATCATAAATATTCTAGAGACTAATCCCGATGAACATGTTTTCATCTTGCTTTTAATTGTTAAGCCATTGGCAAAAAGAGCACAAACAGAACATGCCAAACTTTTCTAAAACTATCCTTTTATTTTTCATTTCATATATGGAAAACAATGACTACAGTGTTCATAGTATAAATATGCTTTTAATATGGTAATCAGAATATAAATAACTTCACGGCATGGACCCATTGATCCTTTCCGCTCCCGGTTATAGTGTGCACTGTTAGTCCCTATAATACCGCTTGGTCTTGTTATATTTCTTAGGTCTTGGTGTCTATATCATCTAACACTGCCTTTTCCCGCTACTTCTTAAAGGAAAAAAGTCGAATAATAAAGTAGTACAAATCACGGTTGTGAATTTCCTGGGTAAAACAACTTTCAGACAAGAGTGTAAGTGTGTGTGTGTGTGTGTGCATGCGTGTGTGTTTGTTTGTGTGTGTGTGTGTTTTATTATTATACATACTCCATTACATTGCGATAATACTGTATGCATGGGTGCACAATTACACTAAGTTTTGTTTTCACTATTGGTTACTAGAGATTGACAACTCTATAAACTGATATGAATATTTGCATCCTGCTTAAATACGAGGGCTGTTCAATAAAGAATGATCACATTTTTTTTTCTTTTGATAACATACCTTTACTCATCCTCATAATTTAGATGGTGCTTCTCAAAATAATCTCCTCTGAATGCGATGCACTTGTCCCAGTGTTTCTGCTAGTCTTCAAAGACATGCTGGAAACCATTTTTGAGAAGTCCTTCAAAATTGCCTCCGCAGTCTTCTGATGATGATGGATAATGCCTCCCACGAAGGCGTTTCTTCAAGTAAGGGAATAGAAAAAAGTCACATGGGGCTAAATCCGGACTATAGGGAGGGTGAGGGATGCACTTCACGTTGATTTTTGCAGGATATTCAGCAATAACATTGGCAATATGCGCCGCGCATTATCGTGGTGTAGCATCCAGCCTGCTTCACGGAAATGTTGTCCTTTGCGCCTGATGTGGACTTGCAGTGTTTTCAGGACATCCCTGTACCTCCAGTTACTGATATGTGTGCAGGTACAGCATCCTCATTAACCATCCCATGAATATCAAAGAATGAGTTGACCACAACTTTCCCAGCAGGAGGAGCCACTTTTGCTTTTCTGGGGGTTGGTGATGAAGGAGATTTTCACACTGAACTTTGCTGTTTTCTCTCAGGATCAAAATGAACTAGCCAAGTTTCATCAGTAGTGATTACGTTTGAAAGAAACCGGATCTTCCTCTAACATCACCTTTAACTGCATGCTAGCTCCATTGCAGTGGTAGGTGATACTGAACATGTCTGAACTTGCCTGGTTCTCACAGGAGCGAACCAGGAGTACCAACAATGAAACTACTATGACGTGTTTGCTTCACATTAAGCTAACAGAATATAATAAGGTTTAATTATAGTGCAACAAATTACGACCATAAAAAGTTGTGAATATTCTTTCTTGAACAGCCCTCGTATTTAGGGATTATCGAAGTTGACACTGTTCACAAATATACTGAAACGTTTGGCGTGTTTTTGATAAGTTCCTTTTTTCTGGTGTCCAGTGTCCACCAGCCATTATTATTGATTCCTTTAGATCTTCCCTTTCTCTGTCTAACAGATTACACTTAAAGATTAAATGTCCACGGTCTATTCACTTTGGTTGTACTTGCACATGGGAGTGTCAGTTATTTTAAATCGGTGGTGGTACACTTTAGTTTTCCTGTGATCTATTAACAATGTTAGATTTGACGTTAGTTTTTGTTTACTTTTTCATCTGTCACTTATGTTGGAAAAATGGGATTCTGTAATTTCCCCTTTTGACATATTGCCAATCTTGTTGCCATTTTTCCAAACTTGAGCACTTTAGCCAGCTGATCACTTCAGTTTACGGTATTTTGTTGAAGGTTACTTCTGATTCATTATTTTGTGCTGCTTCCTTTGCATGTTGATCCGCTATTTGATTCCCATGATATCCTTTATCCATCTTAGGTTAATCTTCCAATTCCTTTCTTGTAGCTTCCCGAATCGATTCCGGATATGGTGTATTAATGCGTATTTTAGGTTTTTTTTTATGGAAATCAATGTTACTTACTATCAGTATATATTGTTACTGTTCTCTTTACTTTTTATATATTTTAATTCGCCATTGTTTTCTAGGGTTTTATGAAGCCTTGTTGATCTACCTGGATGTTTGAGTCGTTATTGTCCAGTTTATATTCTCTTTGGCGGGTAGTTCATTATTGATGAATATTGCAACTCCTGATCCAACATCCATCTCGCTCTTGCTGCCATCTGTATATACTACTTGTGGAATCTGGTTTTCCTTCTCTGCCTTTGCTGGTTCTTATTGTTTTGGCAGGGTATGGCCAATTCATCAGCTCTATATCATCATCTATAGTCCAGTTTACATTTTCCTTTCCCTTCAAGATCCTAAATAGTTGCACTTTTAGTACAATTGGCAACATTCCAACTATAACACAGAGGGCGATAAGCCTTGGCCATTTTTATGTTAACAAGTCCCTGGATTAATTTTTGTCTTTTATGTTGTTTCTTAATTGCTTCGATTCAGTTGGGTGCGCCATACAGCATCAATAGATGTTTGTAGATGATCTTGATTGCCTCATGAGTCAATCCCCAGTTCAGCTTGGTGGACTTGGATAACAAGTGAATTAACTTTTTACATTTTTCTACATAGCTTATGTGATCTGAGAAGTTAATTCTATTATCTATTATTACTTATAGGTTTTGATCCTGTCTACTTGTTCCTGTATTCTATTATTTAAGTAGATTCTTATATCTCTCATTTCTTACCTTTTTTATCTTTATATGAGCATGACCTGCGATTCTGATTGATTAAAGTTTACTTTGTTGTTACTTGCCCATGTTTTATTTTATTAATTTCACCGATCGTAACATGTATTTTTTCTGTTACAATTTTTATTCTATTAATTTCAACGTTCATAACATTTTTATTTCTATTACACATTTCCCTTTTGTTGCTTTAATCAGGTCGTCTGCAAATGGCAATGCCATTGTTGATGTGTGCGTGTGTGTGTGTGTGTGTGTGTGTGTGTGTGTGTGTGTGTGTGTGTGTGTGTGTGTGTGTGTGTGTGCGCGCCATGAACAACATAACTCGAAAACGAAAAGATCTTTAAATACAAACGATTTTCACAAGGGCTCATTTAGTTGATTCAAGTGGTGTTTCCCTTCATATTGTAGGAAAGGAAAGCAATATCCCTAACAATTCCAGTCTGAATAAGTACTATATGATTATGGAACACTTGTAAGGTAATAAGCAAGTAATCTCGTTTACTCCATAAATGGTTAGCGTGCAGCGCACTTGTTAACTCAAAATATCGTATGCAGTTGAACTACGTCAACTGCATGTTGTAGATTACAATAATTGTAACTTCCATCCATTAAAGTGCTCGTAAAACAGTGCCAGTACTTTAATATTACCTGATTTAATCGATATCAGGGTGCTTTCTAAATACCACAGCTGATATATTCGGATTTAGCTTGGAGTATATGCAAGTGCGTCCTGCGCCGTGGCGTAACGGGCTAAAGCAGCATGCCTCGGTACCTGGCCACGGAAAGCGTCCCGGGTTCTATCCCACCCATGGGGTGGGTCCCGGGTTTAAGACCATTGCCCACTCAGCATTGTGAGGAAAGTGAGGAGCTTACGCTAGGTAAGCGGCCCTTCTCACAAAAACCAACATTCCGGCTGGGGGATGCCGAGTTGCTGACGGACCACATCTCCTCCCGAATCGGTTGGATGATCGCCCACGTCTGCCATGTGTAAGTGGGCGGGAGGCCGACAGTCGGGTTGGTAGGCCTTGGCCCTCTAAGGGCTTTCGCGCCAGTGGTTAACTTTTATATGCAAGTGTAAAATGCTATTTCAATGTCTTTTACATGTTCATGGATATTTCCTGTCAACTTTAACCTGGTTACTATTCATTGGTTGGTTTGATGAATGAAACCTAGCTTTCTATATGTGAGATTGCGTATTTGATCTCTGGTCACATTTAATCGAAGTGCAACCCCTTTAATATGTCTATTCACAGTTATTTATCCTGCAAATATTAGTTTGCACTTTAATAATTTCAATATCTTAGTACTTCATTAATATCAGCATCTCGTTCCCTCAATTCTTCTGTTCCTGCTTCCTGCCTCATTTGTTTATTGGCCTGTTTTGAGAGTTTAGGTGATGCTTATGTCTTTTTTTTTTTGTTCCCTTTATACCCTCGCCTTTTAACTGCATTAGTCATATCGGTGGCCGTTCTCCTTTGGAAAATATCGATGTTGTTAACTCGTAATCGTTGAATTGAATCATTAGAATACGCACACATGCACACTCTCGTTCATATTTCCAGAATCTAGGGTAGATGGGGATTCATTTTGGTTGGAGAACAGCCTACGGGAACAGCCACTTAAGATGTTCTTGTGCTTACTGAAGTCAGCCATACTAATTTTATAGCGCCTATATTTGCCTATTTTTAGAGTTTTCCGTTAAATGTTTACAGGATAAATGTTTCAAGAAAATAAATCGTATTTTAGTGACGCATATACTTCAGAACCACTTAGAGCTGGTGATTAAAGTGCTGAAAGATATTTTGTAAAGGAAATATAGGCCACGCATTCATGAACTCTATGTCCGATTTGTAAGCAAAGTGCAGTGTTAGTAGCTAATGAAAGTAATCTTCGCATTATAACCGATAGTGAGAAACGAAAAAAGCTATTTAATATCATTTAACGTACATGTACATATGCATAATTACACACATATTTTTACAGAGATAATATAAATAATATAGTGTGATCCATATAAATCTGAACCACTTCAATAGGCCATAACTTTTAAACCAATAATAGGGCACACGTGCAGCTTTGGGAGAATATAATACACAATTGGTAGACTACATTACACAATATGCTTCTTAGAGAAATGTTGGAAGTGTCCTCCATCAGCATCTAAACATGTTTGCACTCGTCTCACCACATTCTCTGAAGTTTCACGTAGAATATCCTCGCCAATGTTACTTATTTCGGTTCGAATGGACTCCTTGCGAACATCAGTTTTCCGTGGACTATTCTTGTACACTCTATTTTTATATACCCCCACAAGAAAAAATCCGGTGAGGTTAGGTCAGGGGATCTGGGGGGCTACAGACTTTTTGGGATTATTCTATTATAAAGAAACTGGTTACAAGTTCCATGGTGTCATTAAATTTATGGCATGTTGCTCCACCTTGCTGGAAATAACCGCTAGATTCGGTATCATTCAGCTGCTGCACAAATGTATTGAAGATACCCATATAAACTTCAGCATCTACATCGTATCAAAGAAAAGGGAACCAACGATCCATAGATGCTGGTAGAGGGCACTTCCAACATCTTCTCGGAGAAGTAAATAGTGTAATATAATTTGCCCATTGTGTATTATATTCTCCTAAAGTTTCACATATGCACCATTATTGTTCCAGAAGTTATGGCCTATTGAACTGGTTCAGGCTTATATGGATCACATTATATTTCAACTCTGGATTGTATTTTCCCATTGTAAAGTAAAGTTCCTATACCTCGGTATTTTGCTACCAACTACGATAGTAGGTGATACGTGATAGTGAGATCTTACTATAAAATGTTTAGAAGATTTGAGAACAGTCAAACATCTTTTAAAAGAATAGTTTTGCTTATATTTGAATTTACAGTTACTACTTACCAACGCTAACATAGATTTTATTAGCTGTTGAAATAAGTTAAACTTATCGCCATCGTATATGCTTAGATCTGCCAGGTATAAGTGACCTTGTGTTTTGAAAACGGATGAAGGGAGATGGTGATACCAACTGAACGAGGGTTCTGGATGTACACCTGGTTGTATAATGTAATGTATCTAGTGATTTTTCAAAACCAAATTTAGTTCTAACGCAATATTCAAGCTCGTGGATAAGCTAATGTAGCCTGTAGGGAAGTTATTTCTATGTTAATATCTTTTTCATTTAAGGAATCCACAAGTTAACGTTTTAAAATACGGTCCCACTGGTTTGTTCTACAGAAAAGTTAGACAATATTTTGTGTTTAAATCTGGAATGACACTCTTTTAATCAACGGATAATTACTTCACATAAGTTTACTGCAGGTGTGAGAATTACCACCGAATACTAAAGGAGTGTCTCGTGTAATATGTGGATATGAACTGTCAAATTCTTTGTTGAAAACAAATGTACATATTTGTTAAGGATAAACTTCCGATGTCATTTAAATTTGGACACTACAGTGTTACAGACGAATCGATTTTACCGTAGAATACGTGTGATTTTCGAGAAGTACATTACTAATATATGTAAAATAGAACGCTTGTTTAAGATCTCGAAATATTTAGAGAATACGTAAAGGGAAGATAAGATTAAATAAGCATACTTTGTGAAAATAGAGATCATAGATGTATTATATATGTAAAATATTACCAAATACTGAAAAGCACTACTTTTGATTTGATAGTTGGATATTAGCAAACATACAATCTTGGCGGCGGTTTCTAATGAAGGATATATCGGACATAGTCTAATGTGGAACTAAATGGAAAGTTTGGAGCACTGTGATGAAACACGTGTTTACAAGAGGAGTGTTAATACATTTTAGGGAAATGTTTCATTTTGAATCTTTTCATTTGATTATTTTGTACCACTAAATTTATACGCAGCTCAGAACTATTTAGTAGTAAGAAGAAAGGCTTGTCAGTAGTTTTTGTGCTTAGACTGCTTTTGAAGTTAATGTCTATTATTAGTAACACGAGTCTTAACTAGTTAAGATTATTTTATGTTATCTTTAGAAAGTTGTAGTAAAAATTTAAAGTGCGAGTATATATATACGAGGTACGTCCAGAAAGTAAGCTCTGATTGGTAATAAAATTAAATTGTGTACAGATACAGAAAAATTATTTATTGCACAAAATGTTACAACTCTTAAACTACTTTTCCACAAAACTTCCGAAATTTTGCAGGCATCTGTCATACGGAGGCACAAGTTTTTGTATACCTTCTTCATACAAGTTTGCCGCCTGTGTCTTCAACTAGTTGGAAACATTTTCTTTCAGCTCTTCGTCATTGCTGAAGTGTTGACTGCCAAGGAAAGATTTGATATGCAAAAACAGATGAAAGTCACTAGGAGCGAGGTCAAGGCTGTAGTGGGGTGGTCAAACACGTCTGAGCCAAATCCTGTAGGATGTTTTTCGTTGCATTTGCAGTGTGTGGTCGTCCGTTGTCGTGGAGAAACACAACACCTTTTGACATCGCAAATTTACTGATAAACTTAATTTGATTTCACCTTCCTAGCATTCATAAAACGAATCACAGATCTGATTTCACATGCGTCGGGATTTTCAATCAACGCCGACATTGTAAACAAGCACAACAAAGCATAACTGGCTTACAACGATCTCACAATGGCGTACGTTTCTTCTCCTTGATACAGAGCGTCTACCGCGCATGTGCGAAACTGCGATCGTAGCACTGCAGCCGAGATACATTGAAACAGAACTTACTTTCTGGACGCCCCGTGTATAATTCGAATGATTATACACAAGAAGTAAAATACGGAAACTTACTAACGTCATTGCTAACTAGTACTAACCGAACGCTAAGAATACATGAATGCTATGGCACACGAACATGAACATGTTATTTTAAATCTTTCATTGCATGTTTATGTGTACGATTACAATAAAGCTATTAACCAGAATGTCCTTTGTTGGGTAAGGAATTTACTATATCGTGTGTTATCGCTTATTTTTAAGATATAGAAAATGGCCGAGCATATTTCTACGTAATGTTTTACAAGGTATCCTAAACCTCACTTAGCATAAGATATATGACATCTATATTACCTTTTCCAAATATTGAAAGAGTTACAGGTTGGTATAACAGCAAAATTTGAAGCAACTAATTCATTATTAACATGTGTGGCTTTGATCGAATTGTAACCATAAATAATAAACAAGTGTATGTATTATTAACTTTTTCGCTTCCACCGCCACCACCTCTTCCTTTTCCTCTTCTTCTTTTTCTAGATCTCTTTTATTTATTTCGTCTAAACCTGACTTCGTGCAGATATAGTGATTAAAACATTCCTTTAGCAATATTTTTATTGGTCTTCCATTATTTTAAACCTTCATCGTATTAGTTTTCTCTTGCTATTTTAAAACTTTGTTTCATACATACATTTTCATTGCGATCTTGCTTTCTCTTACACATTTTGTTTGGTCTATTATATCACACTTTTCCTTATATCTTCATTCTTTATTCTTCCATTATTGATTTCTTCAATATTCCTTTATTACGTTCCTTTCGATTGTTGGGAGTAGCTGTTTCCTTTTGCCATTTTCTGCTTCAAATATTAATACCGGTATTACAACAATGTTTAACCGCCTATTGTTCCAAATAATGTTTGCAAACAACCTCATTTGTTACTCTTCGGAGTGGACAAGTCTAAGTTCTTCAACTATATTTCGATAACATGCATAGTGTTGTCAGGAATATTTTAAATAATTACTTGTTCAAAGATATTCGCTTATATTTATTAGTTGTTTTATATGAAATGGCAGATGTCTTTTCAGTTGAAATATGTTTTCGAATAGCAATCTGTGAAGAGCATTATGAATTATTTTGGCTATAAAAGCAGCGTCATATGCTAAATAAATTGTGCTGAAGATTTTTCTCCTTACCCACTCTTTAAGATTTTACAAACTATGAACTATCTCTTCCATAAGCAAACTAAGCAAGATCGTAAGGTACCTTATGTTATGTCTTGGTGCTCTCCATATCATCCGTTAATTTTATATTAAAGGTTTTGAGTTTTGTGTTCAGATTCAAGCTTCTCGTTCATTCAGATAGTTTTAGATTTTATTCTGTTTAAAATCTCTTAAAACATTATTGTCTTGCAAGATTGAGCACTTAAAATATGTTTGCTGTTTTTCAAGAAACAGTATCTAAAGTAGATTGATAAATTTGGAGGTATTATTAACGTGTTAACGCTAGCCGAGCAGGTTCCGCTAGTCCATGCTTTGTTGAAAGCTGGATAAAGCCATTCCACATTTGGCAAATGTTACGCGATTCGTTTCTATGGCTCTCTTGCCTTTGCATAGACTCCAATTTAACAGGGTTGCGTTTGAAGGGTTTATAAGAAGTTCTTCATACTCACCTTGCATTTTACTCTGCTCCATAGCATCATTCGTATTTATCGCTTACAACGAGGTGCTGTAGGGTGCAGTGGAAGGATACCGCACTGCGGCTGGAAATATATTTTACCAGCCGTTCGTTCCCTGTCTCTCTTTCTTACACACATCTATAGGACACTTGGTGCCCGCAGCACCTCTCCACTTGGCATCAGAAAGCAGTCTTCATAACAACTGGTCTTTCTTCAAACCAACTTTCCCAACATTTCTTGTTCCACTCATAGGTGGATCACAGCAGAAAGTTTTCAGCCATTTCGATCTCAGTTGCCTGGTTAAAGTAAACCTTTACCTTTGATTTAAAAACTAAGAAAACTGAATTTCGAGGCAGGTACCTTCCCTAATCCAGATTTTTCATAAATAGAAAAGTACTAAAACAACTAAATTTAATTATTTTGGAAAGAAATAGCGTAGCAAGACATTCAGATTTAAATAATAAAGTACATTTCAAAATAATTGTGCAATATTAATAAGAATAATAAGATTTATTTAACAAATGTATGCAGCTTAGAATGTTGTATGCAAGTGACGACCCTATTCCTAATGTATGGTGTGCAGGCCAACCCAGGGTCATGAGATTAAATTGAAAACATACGCCTTTATCGGAACCTTAACATGTATTTATTTTCTCGTTTGTTCTTTGCTACACTTTGCTTAAACCAACCAGACAGATAAAGATAACTGTATACTTCTGGCCCCAAATCTGGGAGAAAGAGCCCCACCTAAACACACGACTCACCAAAAGACCAAATAAAAAAAAAACTAAGAGAAAAATCCGGGAACCCGAATTGGAGCACTCACCTAAGAAACGCCCACTCGACACCAACCAGGCACACACTCTCACTGCTCTCCCGGCTCAAAGGAGCCACCCAAGTCTCGGGCACCGCAGCGCCCCCAGAGAGAAACGGCGGAAAGCCCAAACCAACAAGACGTCAGCGCCCTCGAACCGGAAGGGCAACAAAAATGTGCCGGGGAAAAAACAAACGGCACAAACACCCCCTCCCCATCGGAAACACAGGGTGGAAAAGCCAAACGGAAAGAAAGGAAAGGCTGGAAGAAACCAAGGAAAGGAAGAAAGCCATTCCAGACCCAGGAGTGATGAAGCCCAAAGAAGGAAACCCTAGGAGAGTCGGACGAGCACCAAACATCATAGAAAGTCTGCCCTGAGTAGCAATGAGTGTGAGTATTGCGTACACTTGTTGAGTCTTTCCACCTTCACAGCTGTGACATAGCATACGTCACACTTACACGGAGAACCCTGTCTCCATTTTGCACACACAGGCGTGACATAGAGAGCAGAACACTGCCGGCAAGTCTTTCAGGAGCAGAAGTGAACAGAGGCAAAACGTTACCAAAGGGCAGCAGGTTAGTCCTTTGAACGCCTTACAACAGCCAGGTAGGTCACGGAAGGGTGACCAAAGTAAAGACGGATGACGTGGCTTGAAGTCGAAGAAGAAGAAGCGAAGCTAGCTCCCACGTGGCGACTCTCCCGAGGTGGAGAAAAAACGTGGTGCACGTGAAGGTCACTGTCACACCGGGACCCCCGGGTGGTGCTGGTACGAGGCGGAAAATTCCAGGATGACAGAACAGGCAAGGATCACGGTAGGAGATGACGCAGCTGAAACATAAAACAAAAGCCAGAAACGGAACCAGAAGCAGAAGTGGTAACCTAAGAATATTAACCAGCCAAATTTGTAAAATATTTTTTTTTGGATCATAAGGGGCAGAAATATCTTTGAAGGACAAGTAATAAATATTTTCAAACGAGTAACAGCAATAAATCTCTTTAAATAAATACAATAAGGATAAATACCATTGAAGTGACCATTACTAATAAATACCTTTCAAGTAATAAATATTTTCAAACGAGTAACAGTAATAAATATCTTTAAATAAATAACAATAAGGATAAATACCATTGAAGTGACCAATACTAATAAACACTTTCCAAGTAATAAATATTTTCAGCAAAACAATTATCCAAATTTTAACAATAAAGAAAGAAATACCTTAGACAATATTGAGCACATCAACATAATTGGACACATTGTATATATACACATACACCCATACATATATAAACCAGTAAATAACACACAATCATGGGTACCCAACAACCTTTTTTAAATAACACTCACACATAAGAAAAACACACGCACAGAAAGAAAGAGAAAGAGAGAGATATGCCGGCACAGAAAGAGAGAGAGAGAGAGAGAGAGAGAGAGAGAGAGGAAGGAGAAAGTGAGTGCATGCCCTGGCAGCGTGCCACGCGAACGCCACACAACACAGACAACCGTGCCCCGAGGTCAAGGGCGCAGAAGCCAAAACAAACACGGCAACGTAAACAGACACTGAAGTGCTAGAACAAACAGTGTAAAGCCAAAACAGACATCAAATCATCGCGTCAGGGCACGGTTTTAGCTGAGTGATGTGAGCCCGACGCATTTCATGGGTTTTACAGTGCTCCAGAGTAACGGACACGCCCTTAAATATGTTAATGATCTTATAGGGGCCAGAGTAACGCAGAGCTAATTTAGCAGCAAAAGCATCCTTACGCGAACTTATAGGGAAAGATTTGCACATAACCAGTTGACCGACCGCGAAAGGAGAGGGTTTTCTATTTTCTTCATAACGCCTTTTGGTGAGCTCATGCGCACGTTTTAGATTATTAAAGGCTCTCCTCCAGTTCTGTCTAATAGTTTCGGGAGAGAAGATCTGAGGAAGTAGATCATTTAAGGACCACATATTCGCCAAAGGGGAACTGGGTACAAAAGCAAACATTAAACTGAAGGGGGTGGTCTGGTGAGCTTCATGACGAGCGGAGTTAAAGGCAAACTGCAACTTTCCCAAGTTAGTATCCCACTGATTGTGGTGCTCATGATGGAAAGCAATCAAAGCGGATTTCAAATTTCTATTAACCCTCTCGGCTTGGGAAGGATTAGGGTAATGTGGGGTGGTAGTGATGTGTCTTACCCCCCACTGAAAACAGAATTGTTTGAACCAATTGGAAGTGAACTGCGAGCCATTGTCAGACACAACGTAACGTGGAGCACCAAAAGCAGCCAAGATGTTATTCAGGACCTTCGTAGCAGTACGAGCCGTGGCACGTGGCACGGCCGAAATCCACACGAACTTAGAAAAGGCGTCAACAACCACAAGGGCATAAGTATTACCTTGAATCGACCGGGGAAATGGGCCTATAAAATCTACAAATAATTTTTCCATCGGCTTAGATGCCACTTCAGACGCGAGACCACCCCACGTGGTTCGCTGCGCCGGCTTAGCCATGGAACAAATATTACAAGCTTTAACACGGGTCGCAATATCGCGATCCATGCCTTTCCATATAAAGCGCTCAGGTATTTTATCGCGAGTCTTGTTTACACCAAGGTGCCCACCAAAGGGTGAAAGATGAAAGTAAGCAAATACCATGGGAATGATACTATCGCGCAAAACGATCTTAAATTTTCCGTCAAAATTAGCACGCGCCATAAGAACACCATCACGTAGGCAATACGGCGGGACAGGATGGCCGTCCTCAAACTGCTGTATAATCTGATTAATGCAGGCATCCCTGCGCTGATGTTCAGCGATGCTGGTAAACATTTCGGGGAACGACAGACAGGCGTTAGAGCCGGAAACCGTCCCCGAAGGTGGTAACAGGGGCGGTTCCTCAGAAAACATACGTGTAAGGGCGTCAGCAACTACATTATCAGAACCACGAATGTGCCTCGGTGTAAACTTAAACGCCCCAATCCGCACGCCTCAACGGGCGAGCCTACCGGTTTTACGTGGTGTCCCTAACGCCCACGTGAGAGCCTGGTTATCACACTCCAATATGAAAGATACATGTTCCAGGTAGGGTTTATACTTCTCGAGACCAAACAAAACTGCCAAGGTTTCGAGCTCATAGATTGAAAACTTGCGTTCAGCTTCAGATAGAGTTCGCGAAGCATAGCAAATGGGACGGCGCCCCTCCGGAAAATCCTGGAGAAGAACCGCCGCCAGGGAATAACTAGAAGCGTCAGTCTGGAGAATAAAAGTTCTATTGAAATCTGGAAACGCCAAAACAGGAGGAGAGGAAATGGCGGACTTAAGGTCTTCGAACGCACGCTGTTGTTCGTCACCCCAGACGTACTTAATACCCTTCCGTCGAAGGCGATTCAAAGGTTCAACCCGGGCAGCGAAGGAAGGAATAAACTTGGAAAAGAAATTCACCATACCAACAAAACGAGCCAATGCACGTAAGTTCTTAGGGGGTGGAAAATTGCGCACGGCTTTGGTGCATTCTAAATCAATAGTAATGCCGGCGGGCGACACCCAATGGCCCAAGAAAGAAATCTCTGTGGTAGCAAACTTCACTTTAGACCTTTTAACCGTGAGGCCAGCCTTCTGTAAGCGATCAAACACCTCACGTAAATGTAAGATATGGGAATCAAAATCAGGGGAGTACACTACTAGGTCGTCTAAATAGTGGTAAAGAAATTTAAATTTAATGTCAGAAAACAAATTGTCCAAGAGACGGGAAAGTACCTGCGCACCGGTAGCAATCCCAAAGGGAATCCTATTAAACTCATACAATCTCCACGGAGATGAAAAGGCAGTCACGTGTTTACATTCATCCGACAAAGGAATCTGATGATAGGCGCTGTTTAAATCCAGAGTCGTAAACACGCGTGCACCAGCAAAATGATGGGCGGCAGTATGGAGGTCTGGCATGGCAGTAGATTCAATAAGTATTTTTTTATTGAGTTGGCGATAATCCACGACAGGACGGAAATCATTGTCACCCTTAGGAACTAAGAAAACCGGGCTACTATAAGACGAAGTGGAAGGTCTAATGATACCCTTATCCAACATATCATTGATTTTAGCCTTCAAAATGGCCATTTTGGGTGGTGTCAGACGGTACGGAGAAAGCTTAACAGGGGACGGGTCAGTCAGCTGAATATCGTAGGTAATAAGATTAGTAACACCCAATCGGTCGGAAAACAAGGAGGAAAATTCCTGAACCAAACCTTCCACCACTGCGGCTTGTCGATGAGTCAAATGAGACAAGGAAATATCTGCCTCACGCTCGTCTAATAGCGTGACGTTACCTAGCCGAGGGCGAGGTGGAACGTCATATAGTTTCTCCTGAAAAGGTACACTACTTCCAGTCGCGAACCCGAAAGTGGCTTGTTTATTCGCAAAATCTAAACACAAACGGGAGCGTGACATAAAATCGGCCCCAAAGATTACAGAATAGGGTAGGTCAGGAACCAAATAGCACTCATGTTTCCAAGTGAACTTAGGAAAGCGGATAGTACACCTAACCTTGCTAGACACATTAAAGGACTGACCATTAACTGCCAAACATTGCACCTGACAGCTCACCTCCTTGGGACACGAAGGCGCCAAAGTATTGCGAAAATATACTTGATTAATGAGAGAAAATGAGCTACCGGAATCAAGGAGGGCTAAAACGCTCACCTTACCGACAACAACCTGCACAAGAGGTTTAATAGAATGGGGTAAAGCCAAAATGCGCCGCGATGGGGCCAAACTCGCGCTCATGGCAGGCAACTTCTGGCGTCAAATGGGGCGCTGCCGGAACTGACTATCACGTCCAGATTTCGAAGGGTCCATGCCCGTTGGGCGAGGGAAACTACAGTTCTTAACCATATGTCCTACCTCCTGACAACGGTAGCATCTTACCCGGGGCCCATGAGTTGATGACCCAGGTCGGACGCCGGGCGTTAAACCATCTCCACGATTCGCTCGTGGTGGGGAGGTGAATTCAACACTTCACCTAAGCGAGATCGATCTACAGAAGAACACTCATTAAGCAAGGGCACTAAAGATTCCAAAGCCGTGAACGTATTAGGACGTGTCGCGAAAACAAGACTGGAACGAGCTTCGGGATTCAAACCCGAAATGATGACGTCACAAACCGCCTGCTCCGTATCTGGGAGACGTAAGGCCAAGGCCACGTCTCTGACCCGTTCCATATACTGGACAAACGGTTCGGCCAGACCTTGAGGTCGTAAATAATGGTCTTGCAATAATTTTAACGATTCACGACGCGGGATAAAGAATTCCAAAACCAAAGCATGAAAAGTACTTAAAGGGTCAGCTGATTGCCTTGCTCTAAGCAAAAGATTCAAAACTACACCTTTGACCTTGGTCGCAACTGCCTGCATGGTTAAATCGGAAGAAACCGAGTGCACCATGGCTACCTTGTTAAGCTTTACTAGGAATTTCAAAAACGTGAAAGCCGACAGCACATCCGACACCTCGAACATATCCACTGCCTCCACCAACTGTTGTAAAGGGTGAATGATTTTTATGGCACGAAATGGCGTCGAAAGAGAAGCTGCGGGACTCACAGCCGGGGAAGACGAGGTCTCCGGAAAATACAGCTTAGCGTCTTCTCCCCCTTGACGAGCCATGGTGTTAAATTTCTCGAGGAGCGCCTCAAAATTTCGTTTGAGTGTCTTAACACGAGGTAAAACCTCGGAACGCGGAAAATAGGTAATGAGATAATCTAACCTGTTGATATAATGCTGAATGCGCGCCAATAAACGAACCTGCTGTCCTCTTGAAGGGGTCCCCTCATGCTCCAAATCTTGGATAACCTCACCCAACTCTAAAAGCGCTTCAGAACACACTTGAGGGGAATTGGCAACTAAATCATGCTTATCAGGTAAAGCAATAAACGGTTTGTCCTTGACCAGCCGCAATGCGTCTAATATGGCCGACCAGTCGGCCGCAGGAGAGACCTGCCCACCACGAATTAACAACTCAAACATCAGCTCACCTTTACGCAAGCGGTCAACATTTACTAAGGAAGTCGCCATTCCTCACTGCCAAAGGATGCAGTAGTAGGCACCGAGAACGTCAAAAGCAACAAACACGAACGCGCGGAAACCAAGCCGAGAGCCAAGCGTCAAATTAACCACGCTCTGCTACCAAATTGTGCAGGCCAACCCAGGGTCATGAGATTAAATTGAAAACATACGCCTTTATCGGAACCTTAACATGTATTTATTTTCTCGTTTGTTCTTTGCTACACTTTGCTTAAACCAACCAGACAGATAAAGATAACTATATACTTCTGGCCCCGAATCTGGGAGAAAGAGCCCCACCAAAACACACGACTCACCAAAAGACCAAAAAAAAAAAAAAAAAAAAAACTAAGAGAAAAATCGGGGAACCCGAATTGGAGCACTCACCCTAAGAAACGCCCACTCGACACCAACCAGGCACACACTCTCACTGCTCTCCCGGCTCGAAGGAGCCACCCAAGAAGTCTCGGGCACCGCAGCGCCCCCAGAGAGAAACGGCGGAAAGCCCAAACCAACAAGACGTCAGCGCTACCGAACCGGAAGGGCAACAAAAATGTGCCGGGGAAAAAACAAACGGCACAATGGTTGTCAAATATGGATTATAAAGAGAGAAGAATGGCATGAAATACTGCAGCAGGAATTTTGAAGGTTTGCTGTAATAGAATTGAAAATGAAAACAATCAGGGTGAATATGTGAAGTCGTGCGATATGCGATAAAATACTGCAATGATGAGAAAAAATGTCGACAGCCTAAGGTGATATACGAATACCAATTGCGTGGAAGAAGAGGTATTGGAAGACTGATAGAAGATCAGAGGAGACATGGGTCTGGAACATCAGATATCTCCTAATTCAGAAAGGGAATCTGCTATTGCGGCAGAGTTATTCACTAAGACTAGTTAACACAAATACTCGTCCATGACATATATTTTCCCACTAATTTTTTCTCCCATGTTCCTTACTTATTTTCATGTCTAAAATGAAGTCTCTCTATCAATGATAAAAGACGAAAATCATTGAAATCTATTTGTAAACGTTCCAAACCCAAAGTATTTGATGAGTTATTTTCTAATATATTATCATCTCATGTCTGTATACGAAGAGTTATTCAACTTGTTGACGCATATTGTGTTAAATGGTTTCTGGATTGTGAAATTAAGTTTAAGCCATTTTCCAAAGAATGCTCCCTAGGAAGCAATATTTTACGTTTACGTGATCTTTCAGATCTGTGTTCCTTACTGAGGCAGAAAATATGAATGTTAGGGTTGTTTTTTTATAACTAATTGGGATTAGATTTTTTCCAGTAGAGCTTTCAATATTTTCAAATGATATATACTTTCCAAATTTTAGAATGCTTGGTAACATATCTTTATACAATATTAATAACATAGCAGGTGTTAGCATACAGGGATGTATCATAAATAAAGGCACAAGCCAAATTATTGTGAAACACAGAGGAAAATATGCATAAAGGCTTTAGCAAACACTTTTTACAAATACTTCTCTGATGAATGTAGCTGCAAAGATCGATAATTGATTTTACTGCTGGCAAATATGTACCCTTTAGAGTAAAATAAAGACGAACAGATGAAGTCTGCATCAGTTAAACTGTGTTAAGTTTTACAGAAGAAGTGTTGCAGGGCAAAGTTAATTTGTTAGCAATGGTTTTCTAGTGTATATCGGTCTCCAAGCATGTAGCTGGATTCATCCTTC
>CM060947.1:81473645-81528645 GCA_030765055.1 Mantis religiosa
GTGTTCCTTATATAGGGTCAGCTGGCCGATCTGGAAGGTTCTAGATTAGATGAAATATCCCGTATGTTCGAGAACACAGGTGGAACAGAAAGAGACGGCGCAGTGATGTTTTTTCCCAGCCACCCCTTGTTACCGCTATAAGACAAACGAGGGGGGCGTGGCTAACGCCGACCGTCTCCTGCTTGCCCGCTCTATAGGGTGTTCCAACGTTTGGGTGACACTGCTCCCTCCTCAAAGCTGGTCGTCCCGAACAGCACCATTGTAGCGTGCCAGGTGATCCAGGTGTACCACCAAGATCTTCCCTCGGGGAACCTTCTGAATGCGGTAGACCACGTCGTTAATCCTCTTCACCACCCGGTACGGTCCTTGCCATGACTGCTGGAGCTTCGGGCAGCGTCCCTTAGTCCGCGTAGGGAGGTACAACCAGACCAGGACCTTGCTGGAACCCTTTGCTGTTGGCTTGCCTGTCATACCTGGTCTTCATGCGGTCGCACGCCTTCTGGATGTTCTGGTGAGCCATCTCGTGCATGTCGTGCAGATGGTCCACCAAGTTCTCCACATACTCGGTCGCTGGCTGTCTCGCCTTCGAAGGGCTTCCAAAAGCCAGGTCACAAGGGAGGCGTAACTCTCAGCCGAACATTAAGCCTGCTGTCGTCATCCCAGTTGTGTCGTGTGTAGACCAGCGGTAGGCCAGCAGGAACAGTGGCACCTTGACGTCCCAGTCTCGCTGATGGCTGGCCATGACCTTCCTCAGGTGTTCCTCTAAGGTCTTGATGTACCTTTCGACCATGCCATCCGAATGGGGATGTAGAGGCGTCGTGCGGGTCTAGTTCACCCCAAGCCTTTGTAGCGCCTCCTTCATTAGGTTAGACTCAAAGTTGGTACCCTGGTCACTGTGTAGCTCCAACGGCACCCCAAATCGACAGAATACTTGCTCCACGAGGCAGTCTGTGATTGTCTTTGCCTCTTGGTTTGGGATGGCATACACCTCCGGCCACTTGTTGAAGTAGTCCACAACCACCATTAGGTACTTGTTGCCTCAGTCGGAAACTGGGAACGGTCCAGCAATGTCAATGGCGAGCCGTTCGAATGGCGCTCCGACGTTGTACTGCTGCATGCGACCCCACCTCCTAGTCTGGGGTCCACGACTCGCCGCGCACACGTGACACTGACGGCACCACCTCTCAGCATCTGCTCGGAGTCTCAGCCAGTAGTAGCGCTGCCGTAGTTTGTCAATCGTACGGTTCGCTCCCAGGTGTCCTCCTGAAGTACCGGCGTGCAGTTCTTCCAAGACTTCCGGGACCTTACTCCGGGGAAGTACGAACTGTTCTCTCTGCGTCTTCCCATCGTGTGACTCCCATACCCGGAACAGCACGCCCGCTCTGGTCTTCAACGAGTACCAGTGGGCCCAGTACGACTTGTAGGTGGCGCTCCTCGGTGCGGTGTTCTCCCAGGTTGGTCTCATCCCTGCCTCCACTTCCCTCAAGAGTGGCCCCAAGTCTGCGTCCGCCAGCTGCTCCCTCCTCAGGTCTTCGCCATCCCAGCCGTCCGCAGGCACTGTCTCAACTACTCGGACTGCTGCGGCACGCTCCTTCTCTTCCACTCTTGTGCAATGGCCGCACTCTTCTGGACAGGGTCTTCGGGACATGGCGTCTGCGTTACCGTGACTCTTCCCTCTACGATGCTCCGAGGTGAAGTCGTACTCCTGCAGCCTCTGGACCCAACCTGCTGTCTGGCCTTCTGGTCACGCCGTCACCATCACCTCACTCCTCGCGGGGACAACCACGTCTTCGTCCAAGACGGCCCTGCAAATTCCGAGGCGCTCTTCTGGTTGACGGAGCATAACCTCTTTTCCGTTGAGCCGCAGGACCTTCCTGCCGACGTCGACCGTCACCTCGTGGCTCCTGGGGGCATCCAATCCCAGAATCACCTCCTCAGCCACCTTCGCGACGAACACCCACAGACGCACGGCACTCCGCCCCAAGGTCAGCTCCAGCAGGGCCTCCTTCTCCACAGGCAAGGTGTCGCCCGATGCCGTGACAAGCTCGTATGGTCAGTTCGGCTTCCTCGTCGGCAAACCCTTCGATACGTCAGGTCTGATGATGGTCACGGCTGCCCCAGTGTCCACCAGCACGCGGCACCCCTTCCCTCTCACCCAACCGTCCGCGATGAGGCTGTCATCCATGCGGCGGCTGACGGCGTTCAGTCTCACTCGAGGGGATCGTAGTATTGGTGCCGACGTGCCTCTCCACGCCGGGCCTTACTCGTTCTTCCAGCTGCTCTTCCTGGTGTGGGCAGTCTCTTTGCAGGTGTCCGGGCTGTCCACACCCCCAACACAGGCCACTAGGTGTTCGTCGGCGTCCCTCAGCTGGTCTTCTGTCTCCGGCGTAGCGGACACTCCTCGTTCTCGACGTCGGGATAGATGTTACCTTGGCCGCCTCCATCCATAATGCCGCTGTCAGCGCCCCGTGGATGGTTTTATAATCGCCAAGCATTAGGCGCTGACGAATCTCTGTGTCTCGTACCCCGTCGACAAAGTTGTAGGCGGCTTCCCGGGGTACGAACTCCAGTGGCAGGTCAACCAAGGCCTTGCTAGCCAGCTGCTCAATCGCTATGGCGAACTCCTGCAGCGTCTCCCCCGGCTGCTGTGACCTTGCCTTTAGCTGGCTGCGGTATGCTGCGACTAAGCGGTGGTTCCCGAAGCGATTCTCCAGGGCCTCCCAGATGTCCTTGGGCGCCGCCGTTGTCTGCACCGCGTTTAGGACTTCCACGGCCCGTCCCTGGAGGCTGGCTATTAACTGTGTGGCCTCCTCCTCCTGTGACCATCTGTTGTGCTTGGCCACTGTGTGGAACTGGCGGCGGTAGACCTCAAATGTTGACGCGCCGTCATATTTCGGAGGTATGACGCGCGCCGATGTTGTGTAGCGTCCCGGTGCGTCGGCCTTCAAATCCTTCAGTCTCCTGCCAACGACGTCCTCCACCATTGCGTTCAGGGACTTGACGCTGCTGTCGGCCTTCCCTTCCAGGTCGTTAACGCGGCTCGCCAGGTCCTCGACGCGCTCGTCCACTTGGCCCATCCGCTTGCCCAGCTCCGTCACGTCATCCCTCACGCCAGCCAACTGTTTTTCAAATTTGGCTGCGAGAGCCTCGTTCGCCACCTTCATTTCCGTGGTCAGTTCGGCCATCTTTGCGGTCATTGTCATGGCCAAGTTGTTGTTTGCCGTTTCCGTCTTCGCTGTTAATTCGGCCTTCATTTCTTCCATCTTTCCGGTGATGTTGTCGTTGGCGGTCTTCATTTGTCTCAGTTCCGCGGCCAGGTTGTTATTTGCCGCTTCTGTTTTTGCAGCGAGGTTTTCATTTGCCGTCTTCATTTCCGAGGTCAGTTCGGCCTTGATTTCCATCATCTTCTCCAAAATGTTTTCCAATGCCGCGTCCATGGTTATAATGTTCGGTGATGTTGTTGTCCCGCTTCCTGACACCAGTGTGACTTTGTGGGTTCGTGAAATGAAAAGTCCAATTGCACCACTCAAAAATGTTCTTTATTTCCACCGACTTACAGTTAATCTCTTGCCAATTACACAGAATTACGTAATGCACACAATTACGATTCACCAGTTCGTCCGTTACAATTTCACTTGCACTCGTAATTACGTACAATCCTCCGATGCACTCACACAGTCTTCTCGTCGTATTCTTACGCCAAGAACTGAACTGACTGACTGACTCCTCTTGCCCGGCGTGTTGCTTATATAGGGTTAGCTGGCCGATCTGGAAGGTTCTAGATTAGATGAAATATCCCGTAAGTTCGAGAATACAGGTGGAACAGAAAGAGACGGCGCAGTGATGTTTTTCCCAGCCACCCCTTGTTACAGCTATAAGACAAACGAGGGGGGCGTGGCTAACGCCGACCGTCTCCTGCTTGCCCGCTCTATAGAATGTTCCAACGTTCGGGTGACATTATTAATTTTCTCTCCATAGCAGCCGCTCATTTCTTTATACTGACGTCACTTGTACCAATCAATATACATATCTTGTTTTTTTTTTTTTTTTTTTTTTTTTTTTTTGAATTGCACATCCAGATACCTAATATAAACATTATAATATGTTTAAACGCCTTTTAAATTCTAAATAACACTACCAAGTAAATAAACAAAACTCATTTTAGTGCCAAACAAAAACAACTGTTACACTCTGAAGATCACATATCGCCTAACAGCTATAGAAAAGTTATCCAGATTAGATAACTGCTAAGGAGATTTTCATAAACTTAAATGCATACATTTCATTTGTCATCAAAATATCTAGAACACAGATTTTAATCAAAGATGTTAGTCATTTCGAAAAAAAAAAATTAAAGTGTATTGTATTGTAGGGCACTTTCCTGTGACCTTTTTGGAAGTGGTTGAACTTACATACCAAGCTTGGTTTTGGTGTTTAACCACCTTTTTTTTTTAGTTTCGTGCTTCACAGACTCACACAAACTTCACACACACACACGCACACACACGCACGCACACACACCACACACACTGAGAGAGAGGCTTAAAATGACGTGCACACTCAAAAGGGCACTTGTACAAAGGAAAAGCATGTATTTCAATTGGAATTTCGATATCTAATATTTAGGTCTAATGTAATATTCTCCCTAGTTATTATACGTATTAGAGAAAGTAACAAAGGTCTACTCGGGGCTGGAACATTTTATATTCCGGGTCAAAAATAAGTGGTTCTATACTTAATCATTTCACTGAATTTTAATTCAACTCAATTCCAAGTAAGCGTATTGTTCCTTAAAATATTTCTTCTTTCGTATTTGTAATAGTTGACAAGAAAGTAAATAGACTGGTTTCTTTCTTTGGGCTGTCGCCATTATGCAACAGTGCCACGAGGAAAAAAAGTGTGTGTTTTGTCTTTGCATCCCGCAGTTTACTATAAAGCTGTTTGTTTAATGGCACCAATGTTGTATTTAAGATCTTTTCTTGCTTCAGGATCAGCAAACGGAAGAAATTCAGTAGCTATATATTTTGTTTCAAACACTTTATCGTCCCGAGGTAAAACAAACTTTAAGACGTTTGTTTGAGTACCACCAAGTCATCGTTTCTCGTGGCTTAGCCATTCCCTGGCCGCCTCGTTCATCTGATTTGACCGCCCCAAGGGAAGTATAAAAGAGAGGCATTTGCTTCCGAATGGTCGATACTGAAGCAGTGAAAGCCATAAATCCACAACAGAGGCATTTCTCCACAAGGGAGGACATTTTCTACCTTAGAATATATGTATGTGTTCAAACGCGACCGAAATCTTTAAATTAATCCAAACCAGTTTAACCAAGCAAAGAACATACATGGATTGCATACATCTCCAGAGCTGCTGACTGGATTCTATAAAATCTCTTAACCGTCATGTTTGCATTTCTCTTTGTCTCTTTTTAATTGTTAGTATTCTATGAAAAATTATATATATAGTTATATATACCATGGTATATATGGTACATATACCTACCGCCCGCCTTGGTAGTGTGGTGGTACCATGTCTGCCTCACGTTCAAGAGGTCCCGAGTTCGAATCTCGGTCAGGGTGAGTTACCTGGATAAGGTTTATCCGGGGTTTTCCCTTACCCTGTAAAGACGAATGTCGGGTAGCTCTACGCTCCATGAACCCCGGACTCATTTGAGCATCATTTCATCCATTCCATTCATCGTCCGATGTGACTTTAGGTTGGAGGATGTAAATTACCAATATATACCACTTATTACTAATTATTCTTTCCTTTTTTAAAAGATTAAGGTTCTTGAGTTTTGAAGTAATTAGTAGGGCTTACAAATGCCTTTAGGGATATTATTCCTACAAATAAATTGTTTTAAATTGAAATATAGGACACTATTTAAGTCCTATATAATGGTATATAAAATTCAAATTAAATGATACTCCTCATAAATCTAATAGTTCGCTTAATCCGGCATGGGCAATACTTATAATATTAAAATATTCACTGTTCTCATCAGTATTCAGAATATACGGTGTGTTACTTTACCTTTATATAAGATTAAAAGAGCATGATATGTGCTACATGTAAAAAACATATTTTGGAAAGCGTCTATTGGGTAAAAGGTGGACTTACACTATTGAAATGCAACCAAGCAGCAAAATGCAACAAAATCAGTGCTCCACTGATCACCCGTTGGCTTAGTATGCTCTTTACGTAACTTTGCTCTAAACATTTCATGTAAATTTCTGTGATAATACCTCAAACAGAAAATCAGACTTGTGACTTAATCTGGAAAGATAGAGTCAGACTGAAAAGTTCAATGCCATAGCCAGGATTTGAACCACGGATATTCTGGTTGCCATCCAGCCGCTCTAACCCATGAGCTACTATGGCCAACGTGCCGACATGATATTAAATTCTCCAACTGACTCGAGTTTTTCCCGGTAAACCACTTAGGAGTTCCCATAAACACATGAGAACATTTAATGTCATGTCGGCACGTTGGCCATAGTACCTCAAGGGTTAGAGCGGCTGGACGGCAAACAGAAGACCCGTGGTTCAAATCCCGGCTATGGCATTGAATTTTTCAGTCTGACTATCTTTCCATGCTTTAGCCTTCATACGGCCAGTGTGAAAGAACAATTAATTTTCTTTGTGACCTTGTCTGTTTTACCTCTAGACTCATCGTCGTATATTGTTTCGTGTTTGCATACAATGCAGCACAAACAATACAGATAATGCACTTTACAGTGAAAACATGGATAGAGTCAACATGAAAAATTCAATGCCATGGCCGGGATTTGTACCACGGATCTCCTGGTTTCCGTCCATTCGCTCCAACAGATTGAGCTACCATGGTCAACGTGCTGTCCTGACATTAAATTCTCCATTTGACTCATATATTTCCCCAGTAGACCACTAGGGGCTCTCACATCCGAGATACACCGTATGTGGCGACTTACTATCGTGAGTACTTGAGTCCCAGGCTTCATCATTTAACTTTATTATTTTAGTTAATTGATGGAAATTAATCATTTCCTCACACTAGCCGTTTATAGGCTAAGGTTTTTTATGGATAGAGTCAACATGAAAAATTCAATGCCATGGCCGGGATTTGACTCTATCCATCAAAAACCTTAGCCTATAAACGGCTAGTGTGAGGAAATGATTAATTTCCATCAATTAGCTAAAACTGTGAAAACATTATAAAGTATGAGAATTTGCTCGTGATCAATGTTTTCGCACTGTACATTCTCTACCCTTTTGGTAAAGTTGTCATTTCTTTGCAGTGTACCTCTTCAGTCTTCAAAAACGACATGCTCTTTTTGCTGCATGTGTAGTTTGCTGTGGAGCGTTGATAAATCACTCTTTGCATTCAAAGGAGTTCATCATTACCTTTTCAGCATGTGGAAAATGCTTTTGCCTTTTTTGTTTCTGGAGAACTTGACGGTCTCTACAAAACATCTGCTTCTTTTCCTCTCTAGACTGCAGATGAAATCGCGATTCATCATAGATGATAAAATGTGACTGCAGAAATGTATGACAACACAGGAAGACATGTCAAAATAATACTTGTATTAAAGTGACAAAATATATAACCGTATAAAAACGTACGCTACCAATCTATAGCAGGTGCAAAGGTTAAAGGCATGCGAAATCTGGCGGTAATGTGGAATCATTTCCTTGCTCCGTCTTCCCAGCGCAGCCGAACGTAATGCATGCAACTTACATGCCTGAACTAAAAATATCATCTTTATTAATTACTTTTCAGTACACGTTTTGAACAAATTTTATTTTCTGATCCTGGCTATCATATTTAGAACGGTAGGCATTTCACTTCTTGTGTACACAAAGAGCCGGCAAATAAAGATAGCTAAGATAAAGGACTAGCCGGCAGAGATTAAGATAATTCAGATTCTTTATTGTTCTGGAACAGTCTCTAATTTATCAGTGAGATATTTAAGTAGGCAACGACTCGCCAAGAGTCAGTCGTGTAACACGAGTGTTGTAAACAGAGGTAATCAGAACGCCATTTGGTCATCGACCTTGGCAGATTGTGTATATGTGTCGTGATGCTGTTACGTGAGAATTGATCAGAGTGTCTTTCTACGGAAATAAAGAACAAGTTGAATCTCGGCAAATTGGACTTTTAATTCTACGAACCCACAAAGTCACAATATATACGTTTTAAACATATTTCCACTGACATACCTATAGGCTCGAGTTGCTGAGACAAAGTGTCTCAAGTGTTTACTAAATAAATGTTCAAGCTTGAAGTTCAGCAGCATTTTATGCGAAACAGCGAAATAAAAAACTGCCACGTAGTTTTTGAGCATTTTTCCAAAAGGGAAAGTTCCGTAATGACTTATACTGGATAATAAAACTTGTTCGCAATTTCTAGTTACAATTTTAGTTGTCTTTACACATGTTACATCTTCTACTTAAAGTATAGGAATATTGCATTCCACTCGATATTTTAATACAGAAATGCTCTGGAAATATATGTACGATTTGAAACTCTCAGAATACAGACCAAGAACTTTTTTATAAACACATAAGCGCGCGCGTGTGTGTTTGTTTGTGAGAACAGTATAACTCAATACAAGAATACGGTTGAATTGCTATTTCAGTACATTCTAGTGAAGTGCTAAAGGAATTTTCCGCACCAAATTACTGTAAACAGTTTTTCCCCGAAAAGGTTCGAGTTTGTGGAACACGGCTCGATCATATTTAAGACTTAACCGATAGGTCTGTATACCAGGTGGCCTTCTTAAGCCATTTATCAGTGACGTTAGTGTATCCTGGAATATGCTAAGGTCGGAGAGTTTGCCTAAGCATGCATGTCAGTAAACGGGACGCGATACCTACAGAGGGGAGACCTTGCTAAACGTAGGACCAGAGCTTGAAAACCAACTCTTAAATAATGTAGCTTGTGGAAATTAATTGTTCTTTCACACTAGCCGTGTGTACAACGCACTATGAAAGGGTAGAGCCGGACTGAAAAATTCAATGTCATAGCCGGGATTTGAACCACGGACCTTCTGGTTTCTGTCCAGCCGCTCTAACCATTTGAGCTACTATGACCAACGTGCCAACATGACATTAATGTTGGACGGAAACCACAAGATCCGTGGTTCAAATCCCGGCTATGGCATTGATTTTTCAGTCTGGCTCTACCCTTTCATAGTGCGTCCTACACATGACTAGTGTGAAAGAACAATTAATTTCCATTAATTGTACCTAATAGTGGTCCGAACTATAGAGCGCGGGCCTTAATGTACTTACAGCATAGTAAGTCGCCATTAAGGTCGCTCTCTCATGTGTTTATGAGAACTCCTAGTGGTTTACCGGGAGAAACACGAATCATTTGGAGAATTTAATGTCATGTTGGCCCTTTGACCATAGTAGCACAAATGGTTAGAGTGGTTGGACGTAAACCAGAAGATCCGTGGTTCAAATCCCGGCTATGCCATTGAATTTTTCAGTCTGGCTCTACCCTTTCAAAGTAGCTTGTCCCATAGCTGGTCGCTAAAGCACTTGCTCGCTCAGTGAGGTACCAGGTTCGATTCTTGGGCTCGCGCAATGTTTCTGTGTAAGAGAAAGATAATCCCCGACAAAAAATACGCACAAGACCCAAGGTATATTAATTATCTGTTTTATGGCATACCAAAACCTCACAGCTAAATCATAAACAACACATAATGTAACAAGTCGCAATATTAATTAATGGTATGTTTCTGCTTGAAATAAAGAATATAAAATAAATAGAAATAAGTAATATTCCTTTAAGCATATGTAATATTTGATAAATTTTTACTATTGTATTATTCATAATACAAAATGTTCAAATGCATGACCAAGTTGCTGGGTGCATTTAAACGTCTCTCAGTATAAGCATGGGACCTCTCAACATTTCAGAAGATATTGCAGCGTAAGCGTAACGTATTTTCTTTTAACACATCAGACTTTCCTGGTTTCGTATCGTAGGTCCTGGCTTTGATAAATCCCATATGGAAAACTGCAAAAGAGTTACTTCAGGTGATCTCGCTGGCCATCGAATGCAACCACCCGACCTATCTACCGCTCGGGATACACTTGCTAAGATATTTTGTACACCACTACAATAATGGGGTGGCGCATCACTGTGCTGAAACCAGACCCACAAAGTTAACTGAAGTGAGATGTCTTCTAGAAGATGCTCAAGATTTAGTCTATTCTCTAGGAATTTAAAATACAGTTGGTATGCCAGTAATATAGGTCTGCAAAACGGTACCCTATTTTTGGAATCGTTTCCATGTGGCTGTTGGTGTAGGTGCAGCATAAAGGGATTCCATTTTCTTTCTTTCAGAATCTTTTGTACTTCGTGTGCTGCAGCTCTTCTTTTTTTCTAATTACGATGAGAAATAGGTATTAATGGATGAAAACTAATGACTTTAATGATAGAAATAATAATAAAATCGAAATGAACTAAAATTTGCATCAACTTCAATTTTTTTTTAAATCTCAAAGAATGAGTAAAATTAAGTAAAGCCAGAAAAACGCCTCCACCGCAAAAATTCTTGTTTGTCCAAATTTTCCATTTTATTCTTTTTTACAAAGCATTGGTTTACTATAGTGGTACTTAACTACATGGATTCCATTTCTTTTTACCTTATAATGGAATCCATATAGTTAAATAATACTAAAAATAACGATCATAAAAATATTATAGACACGTTCCTATAATAATTGAATCTAAAATGAAATAGCACAATAACGTTATTGCTTATACTGCATTATGCATAAGCATAACTTTAATGTAATCTATGTTTACCTAACATGGGATTCGTTCGAAAATACTCAATAACGCTCCGGGAAACAGCAAGTGCGACGCAGATTGGCCTTTCCACGACACGCTGTACCTGGAAAGATCTTTCGGTTCATAAACCATCTCTGTACGTCTCAAACAATGCGCGGAGGTTAGAGATCTTGTTGGAAAACGATGTGATTATAGACTTCGGATGTCAGCTGTATTGTGATCTCACCATAGATCATTACTATAGATGTGTACTCTTCACTTGAGTACATTGCAGTTGCCAGCTGTTTGACTGTAACATTTGACTCAATCTAAAAACAGATGGTCACGCGACCTTATCTAAGCGAATTCAGGAGAAAACGAACGTGATAGCAGCACCGCTCAGTGAAGCTTCGCTTGTACGTGAACTTTCCCTTTCAACTGCAGCAACGAGGATACCCTTCTTGCAGTCACGTATGCGGGAAACATAAAACTAAGACAACAGCTTGCTTTGACCACCTAATACTTAAAATTTCTAGGAATAACCTATAGTCTTCATCAATTTGAAACAAGTGTGCATTGACTTGCATAACTGTTGGACTTCGATCATGGTTTCATTACAAGGCATTTTAAATGAGATTATTGGTATAAACTGTTTCTGTTATGTTATTAATGTTCAAATTGTACAGTAGGTACCTTGACATTTTTAACTTCTGTAGATATTCAACTATTTTTCTTCCTATTTCATGGAAAAAGCCTGGATTTTCAGACAAGCATATAAACGCACGCCTCTGTAGCGTAGATTGTAGCGTGTCTACCTCACGTTCGAGATGTCCCGAGTTCGAATCTCAGTCAGGGTGAGTTACATGGTTAAGGTTTTTCCGGGATTTTCCCGTGTCCTGAGAGACGAATGTCAGGTAACTCTAAGCTCATTTGAGCCTCATTTCACCCATGTCATTTATCGTCCAATATGACTTAAAGTTGGGGGACTTAAAACAAGAGCATATAAATGTGAATTGTATGGAAAAATAAGCTTTCGTAAGAATAGTCAGTATAGCCACTAACAAATGACAGAGGTTAGAGAAACTGGTGTGAATGTAACAAACCCTGATGGGTCGCCCACTAAATTAAGAGGAAAGGACACATGGGCAATATTGTCAGCCTCGGGAAATGAGGTCAGAGGGGGTTGAGGCAAAGTTATTTCAAAGCTTTTTGACTTTCAAAAGCTGAAATTGGTAATTCAATTTGTTGCAAGTGGTGAAGTATTGTTTGTTATCTTATACTCAGGCAGCGTTGTTTATATTCATTGATGCACACCAAAAAATCTGCAAGAGACGCAGATTCTATGTTATTCGGTTGCAACAATACTCATGCCCTATTTATTATTCCCATAATTAGCGACTTCTCTATTTTGCGTGTGTTTATTGTTTACAGGAGAACTCGTAAACGAAATGTCTGTTGAATACCAAACTTTGTGTTTCGTTAAGTAGATTCCAAAGTGGCAATACAAAGTTTTTCAGAAAAATCAACCCAACGTAGAATACCCTTTTGTTAATTTTGATTTTCTTTACAATGGCTCGAACATCTTTTATTCAAATAAAATTCCCTGTAAAAACATGCATGTAACACCTTTATTCGCAGGGATTTTCTTTAACTGTGTGTAATATGGCAGTTAATCAGTGAGAGGGAAAGGGCGTGAGATTAAGAGAAATATTTGCGTATATCTTTATTGATAACAATTAAATAAAATTGCTGTGCTGAAGTATCAGCCATTTTTATATATTTGTTGCTACTGGTTTGAATATTTGGAGTGCAGGCATATTTACCTTTTCCTCGCGACCATAACAAAAGAGTTTACAATATCAAGAAAACTTATAAGCGGTCCGCTTTCAAATGTATAAATTTTCCCTCGTTTTATTGTATTCTGCTCATCTCGTATTTATTAATTTTTATGACACAAAAACTAACATTTCTAATTAAATCGTTCAAATTCGAGAAAAAAATATAAATAAATAAATTAATTAATTTAATATACTCTGAAATACAAGATACAATAAATAAAATTAGCTTTTTATAATTATGTATAATAACTAAAATTTCAAAGAGTATGTGCCAACTTTTTCGATCAAGATGAAATAGAAGGAAATGAAAAAGCAGTAGGAATAATTTGTAAATGTACATAAAAGTACGCAATATAGTATAGAGACAGTCATGTAAAAGTGCCACTATAGAAATGTTTTAACAGGGAGGGGATATAAGGGTGTTGAAATATTTTTAGAGCATCGGACATATATGAAACCAGTAATTTGAGCTAGGAAACTCATGGGCTGTTAGTTCAGATGTGGAAGTTACTACAATAAGTTTCTAAGGTGGTACGCCACGCTGATGATGGTCACACTTGAGTACACAGCACACGAAACTGGAACCCGACTCGGTAGCGTAGATGGTAGCGTGTCTGTCTCATGTTCAAGAGGATCCGAGTTCGAAACTAGGTCAGGGTGAGTTACCTGGACAAGGTTTTTCTGGAGTTTTCCCTTATCCTTAAAGACGAATGTCGGGTAGCTCTAAGCTCCATGAACCCTGGACACATTTGAGCATCATTTCACCCATTTCATTCACTTTCTGACATGACTTAACGTTGGAGGACGTAAATCAAAAAAAAAAAAAAAAAAAAAAAAAAAAAGCACGAAACTGAAGAAACGTCTCGAAGTACTTCTCTTTGGCGCAATGAGCTTTCAAGTGGAAGGTAAACGAGTTCAAGTCTCCTTCACTTTTTTGTCTTTTTGTTTAGTTTATTGTTCTTTTCTTTGGTTGTTTTTTAAATATTTTGCCTAAGCTTCTAATTATCGTGCAAATGTATGCATTTTAAGGATAAATTTCACCTTGTCAGTGCAATTAATTACAAATCTTTCTAAAAAGGCTTGTATCCTCCTTAATACCCTCACATGCTGTACGTCTAAATAGGGGAGTGGTTTAAAGTATGAACGAACTTGCATAAAATAAAACGTAATTACAGCTCTTTACGTCAGGTTTCTAGGAACTGCTCGAAATGGAGACCTGTGTTTTCAATGCAGAGTCTCCCGAGTGAAGGACGTCATATTGTCACCGACAACATGGAGTAATGAGATGATTGCTTTATGACGCCTGCCTGCTATACATGGAAGACATCATCATCATCATCATCATCCTCCTCCTCCTCATCATCATCATCATCATCATCATCATCATCATCATCATCATCATCTTCATCGGCAAGACATTCGAAGCCATTCTGGACAACCTGAACAAGGTGCTACAGAAGAATGCAGACGGCTAACCTGAAGCTGAACGCGAAGAAGCGCCACCTCTTCCGCAAGGAAATCAACTACTTGAGCCAAATAATCCCACCAACCGGAGTGGCCACAGATCCGGAGAAGACCCAGACCGTGAGAGATTGGCCTCGCCCGAAGTATAAGCGAGAATTGCGCAGTTTCCTGGTGATGTGTAGTTATTACCGCCGCTTCATAAAGGGTTTCTCCAACAACACTAAGCCCCTCACTTGCGTACCAGAAGAACACCGCGCTTATGCCTGGACGGAGGACGACGAAGGCGCTTTCCAGTAGCTGAAGAAGACACTTTGCTGTGCTCCAATTTTGAGATTCCCACAACCAGTCGGTGACTTAATTGTGGACACCGACGCCAGCAACCATTACATTGCAGGCGTCCTATCCCAAGTCCAGGATGGACACGAGCGGGTGATACCCTACTACAGCAAGACGCTGTCCAAGGCAGATAAGTACTACTATGTCAACCGGCGAGAGCTGCTGGCTGTAGTGAAGACCTTGGAGCACTTCCACATGTACCTGTACGGTCAGCCATTCCACCTGAGGACTGGCCACTCCGCCCTAACTTGGCTACTTAACTTTAGAAACCTGGAGGCCCAGACAGCCCGTTGTGTCCAGAGGCTGCAAGAGTAAGTCTTCAACTACGAACATCGTAGAGGGAATAGCCACGACAACGCAGACACAATATCCTAGATAAGTGCGGCCAAGGTACGAGAGTGAAAGTGATGGAGGTGCCGCAGCTGTCAGAGTGGTCACGGCAGTGCCAGCGGACGGATGGGATAGCACAGGCCTGAGGAGGGAGCAGCTGGCGGACGCTGACTTGGGCCACTCTTGAGAAAACTAGAGGTAGGGACAAGAACAACCTGGGAGGACATCGCACCCATAAGCGCTACTACAAGTCGTACTGGGCCCAGTGGGACTCACTGAAGGCCAAAAAGGGCGTGCTGTTTCGGGCATGGGAATCACCCGATGGGAAGCCGCAGAGAGAACAGTTGGTATTTCCCACGACTAAGATCCTGGAATTGGCCCCCAGACTAGGAGCTGGGGTCGCATGCAGCAATACCAAGTCGGAGCGCCTTTCGAACGCATCGTTGTCGACATAACTGGACCACTTCTAGTGTCCGACCGAGGCAAGAAGTACCTGATGGTGGTCTACTACTTCTTGGTGGACTACATCAAGTGGCTGGAGGTGTATGCCATTCCGAACCAGGAGGCGAAGACGATTACCGACTGCCTCATGGAGCAACTATTCTGCCGTTTTGGGGTTCCGTTAGGGCTCCACAGCGATCAGCAATTTTAGGTCCCGCCTGATGAAGGAGGCACTGGAAAGACTTGGGGTGAACAAGATCCGCACAACACCTCTACATCCAGAGTCGGACGACATGGTCGAGAGATTCATCAAGACCCTATAAGAACACCTGAGGAAGGTCGTGGCCAGCCATCAGCAAGCCTGGGACGTCAAGGTTTACTACGAGACTACGAATCTGAATCTACTACGTATAGTAGGTAGGAGAGGTATTGCACTCCATCCAAAAAATTCAATACCGAGGTTTCAATGGAGATACGCGTTTTATTTTTAGAAAGAAATTCGTGTTTGTGTATGTCTGTGTGCGTGCTTGCGTGCGTGTGTGCGTGTATATTTACAAACAATCCATTTAGCCCCCAGGGACCTACTTCGGTAGGTACGGGTTTGGCACACCTGGGGTCCCGAGCCAACAGTCTCCCTCGTGTGGGCTCCTCTTCGTGGTTGAGGGAGACGGTCAAGAGGCCCACACACGTGTAGGCCGTGCGTGGAGACCCGTGTCGGTGGAAAGGTTTGTCCTGGTGGTTGAGGGATGCATATCTGAGCTCGTAACAGTGTTTTTCTGAATTCGAGGAGGGTGCGCATTTCTAATGCACTACTTTGGCTTCTGCTTCGCCTATACGGGAGGTTAGGGACTAACACACCCCTAATCAATCGGCCAGGATTAGGTATTGTACCGAAATCCAGGGTGAGTGGGATGGCGAGCTCGCTATATCCCCTGTGTAGCCCTGTCATCCCATTGGGATGACCCCTTGTTGGGCTCCATGGTGGGTGGGGAGCACTGGGGGATGAATCTTATTCCATTTATTATGGCACACAAAAATATTAACGAAATTGGTAACAAAAGTGGAAAAGAAATAGCTGAGTCTTGTGGTCCTCGCTATTTGGTAATTTCTAGAACTCAGGAAGGTCGGAAATTTAACGCTGTGAACCCTTTTATTATCCAGAAGGGTTTGGATCATATCGCAGGTCCCGTAAAATCGTGTATTCGAATTCGCAATGGCACGCTGTTGGTCGAAGCTGTTTCATCGACACAGGCTACGAAAATTCTGAGATCCACTATGCTTACCAATTATCTGGTGCGCGTCGACTTGCATAGGTCTTTGAACTCCTCGCGTGGTGTTGTAAACGCCAGCGCACTGGACGGAATGTCGAAGGAGGAGATTCAGAAAAACTTGGCAGAACAGGGTGTAACCAATGTATATAGAGTCCACCGCAAAGAACGAGGTGAACCGATGCCCAATCGTACCCTGTTTCTTACCTTTCATCGGGTAGATCTCCCGCAAAGGATTAATGCAGGGTACGAAGCTATCGAAGTGAGGCAATATATACCAAATCCACTGCGGTGTTACAAATGTCAGCGCTTTGGCCACGCGCGGGATTCTTGTACTGGTATTGCTACCTGCGTTGACTCTGGGACTGTCAAGCATGATGGTGCATGCACTTCACCACCAACATGTGTCAGCTGCAGAGGTAATCATTCCTCAAACTCCAGAGACTGTCCCCGTTTTATGGATGAAATGGCGATCCAAGAGATTCGGGTAAGAGAGAAAGTATCCTTCTTGGAAGCCGGAAGCTTTTGCGTAGTCGTCAGCCTTCTGTCCCTGGGACCGTTACTTACAGTGCAGTTGCAGCTAAGCCGGTACCCAGGCGCGAAATCGCAACACCAACTAGCGACTTAAACGGGGCATTATCTGCGGAAGAAACAGTCACACCACAATCACAGTCACAGCAAGGGACACCAACACGAACATTGAGCACGTCCAAGTCCAGTAAAAAGAAGAATATTTTAGCCAACTCACCACTGAAAGCATCAACCCCAAAAGCATGTGAACTAGTAATAGATACCGCATCGCCTAGAAAGTTCAAGACCACTTATGAAAGAACCGACTTCACAATAGTAAGAACAGTAAGAACCCAGCTAGTCAGCGAAAAGGTCCGCGACCATCTCCTCGTAGGTCTACTAGTGATGAATCATCTGGAGAGGACACAGACCGACAATCATCGTCGATCACAGATTCCGATCAATCCGAACCCCTCGAACAGGAGTTTTATGCTGGGAAGCAGTCCTCCTCCATAGAGGAGATGGAGCAAGAAGACCCTGCCCTCTCTACCAGAATGGCAATGAGAAAGAGTCAGAATGAACCTACTGAAAAGGGTGCTGGTCCATTGCCGAGGAAAAGGAACAAACTGATTCGCCAACCGCGGGGCAGGTAGTTTTAAAGTTGGTTTAAAATTTTAAAATCGATTTTTATGCCTTTGGCGTTTTACTGTTATGTAGTTTTTCATTGTTCCTTTTGTTTTCTAATTGCACATGTTATTTGATTTGTCATTTTATTTAATTTTGTCATTTATAGTTGCCTTTATTATGGATTTTGCAAATATTTGGCCTTTTAGGGAAAATTAGCAGGTAGCTAGGAAAGTCAACAAAAGAAAACAGTTTTTATGCCTTTTTATTTTAAAGTTAAATTATATCCTTTTTTTAAGGGGAATAGCTTCTATATACCCTTCAGCGTTTTCATTGTCATCGGTTTTACTGCACTTATGTACTGTGCAAGTTTATTTTATCTGTCATGATATTTCTCATTTCCTTATGTTATTTATAACTACCATATCTGACTTTTACCGCAACAGTTTTTTGAAGGGCGCTGAGTTTAAATGTTACACAATTTTAGATTTCGTTATTTTTTATGCTTAGGCATTTTACTTGGAGTTCTTTATAGTTTTTTATTGCTTTCCCAACTGTGCACGTTTATTTGCTAACCATTTTACTTTGATTTATAGTTTCATTTTTCTCCGGATATTGCCATAATTTAGGTTTTTAATGGGCGCTGATGACCCCAGTAGTTGAGCGCCCTTATATACCCCATCATCATCATCATCATCATCATCATCATCATCATCATCATCATCATCATCATCATCATCATCATCATCATCATCATCATCATCATCATCATCATCATCATCATCATCATCATCAATCCATTTAGTATTTCAAAGTTCATAGCACATTTTGCATTTCAGGCGGAAATCAGCATTCTCAAAATCAAGAGTTGATGTGCGGTGAGTTGTAGTTGCTTCGGCCTTTTATGGAACGTCAATGCAGTTAAAGAGGACAACAAAACAGCCACAACAACGGGTAGTGCTTTGTTTACTTAACTCCCATGTGACATGGCCTGAGGGAAGAGGGAGACAGCTCCACTAGCTGCGCTATTCCCAATGCTATCTACATGCGAATGACGAGTGCAGGAAGTGTTGGGAATAACAAGAGTGACAAATAAATAATAAATATATCATAGAAATAAACATAAAAGTACTTCAGCAGATATGAAGCTACAAAAGCTCAGTTTGCTCTGTGAAATATTGATACACTAGAGTTGCTCTAGATTGTCAGTGTATCTAACTTCCATAAATAGAACAACTTCATTATTTAAGTTTTTCCTGATGTAACAAGTAGCGTATTTCTGAATTGTCGCAAAGTTTTTATGATTGAAAGGTATACTCAAACCTAGATACTTCGTGGATAGAATATCCATGATTCACCAACCTTGCTACAAGATGTGAGTAAAATGAATCTAAAGAATGGAATTTTTTTTAATTTAAGAAGAAATACAGCATGTTCCATTACTTTAATATATGCAATACATGGTATGTCTTGGTTACACATAAGGGTTATTAAGTATTTAAATTGTCATATAAATTAGGTAAATGAACTATAGGTATACTATTGGTTATATTTTGTTACATTTGTCAATATGTTCGAATGTTATACATCCTAAAGAATGGATTGTATGCACCTAAACTTGTTTGAAATTTTAGGCACCATCCAGCTAAGTATGGTTTAAGTTAGAGATTTCTATATTTTAAATTATTCAGCTGATGTTTGGCTAGAGAGTATTTAACTCACTAACAAGAAAAAAGTTAATGAACGGATTTTCCTTACATATCTAGCTCAGTAAATCAGATGTTCTATATGATTTAGAAATCGTAATTTTGAAGGAAAAAATAGAACTGCTACCACAACTTTATTCAAATAGTGATGTTCTAAACTGGCATACAATTTATTTTAACTTTTCTGCTTGTTCCTAAAAATGTTTAACTTTTAAACATAAATTTTGTAAAGATTTTTGGTCAAAATAGTTGTTGAATTCTCTGGTTACCACCTGTAACTTCTAGTCTATTTATGACCAATTTTACTATTAGATTGACACTGCAACTGAGATATTCACAGCCGGAAAGTAGAACCAGCTCGATTTACTTCACACAGGGAAGGCACTCCAGTGATAGGCTAGACTTAGATATGAATCTATTACTACTCAAAGGAAACAGCTACCAATGAGCTCCAGTTAATAAAGGATGAGGTCGATTTCTCACGTAGATTGAAGCACGTGATAGGAGCTGGTTCTCTTTCACCTAGTTGCGATGTCAGTCTTATTATAAAATCAACTAAAACTTCATTCTACCAAGGGACGTCTAGATTCATTTCAGGGCTGAGAGGACGGGGCCCGATATCTCAGATGATAGGGTGTTGAGAATGGCGTTGGAATTGGAAGACGTGCGGCGCTTACATTGAATCTTGGGGACATTTCACATTCAGAGGTCAAGGTTAACTTACTGGCCACCACCGGAAAGTCGCAAATCGAACGACGGACCCTCAGCAAGAGAGCAACGATTGGGACCACTAGCTGTCCAACACCCATCCGTCATATCTTGAGCAGTTTAAATGTGTAACAAACATCACATTTTCTATTATTTTCTACCAAGAATTTTGACAATGTTAGTAAAGACAATATCGTATGAGTAAAAGTGTAAGAAACCTTAAAGTCAAGTAAAAGAATTGGGGATAAATACAAATGTAGGGCTCTTGGGCATTTACACGGCTACGTAGAAGCAGTAAACGGCTCTGAGAGCAGAAGCCGTGATATGTAATTGTAGCTAAAAACGTTCTCATTCCTTTTGACTTTGACCTTTTTTTTTTTTTTTTTTAATTTCAAGCATCTAAGAAAGAATCTTTCATTTTACACTGTTGCGGTTTGCTGTGCCGTGAAGAGCATTATCATCACCCTCATCATGTTCATCATCAATCTTTATCATTATACTGTGTCAAGAAACTTTAAGGAATTTCTCAATAAAACACAAAATATGTATTATTCATCCAATTTTATTTTATCACTTTCAAAGTAGGCCCCTAAGGAAATTATACATTTATGCCAACGAATAATCCAGTTATCAAAATTTTTTTGTATGATTTTTTTAAAATCCTTGTCAATTGTCTCCGCGAATTCCCCTTTGTGTCTTGTGTCGACTGAAAACAGGTTCATCGAAGTAGTTACTCAAGTTCTGGAAAGAGAAACAAGACAGTAAAAGCTATATAAGGTGATTACGCTGGTTTTTCGATGAGAGTTGTTTAGTTTTTGGCAAGAAGTTCGCTCACAATGATAATCTTGTGAGCTGGTGCATTATCGTGGTGCAGAATCCATGATTTGTTTTTCCATTAATTTGGTATTTTTCGCCGTATTTTTCCTCTCAAACGCAGCATTACGCTGAGATAATATTTATTTGCCGTCTAACCCGAAAAAATACCGTCAACATGAATTTCAGCTTTGATTGAGTTTGACTTGCTCTTTTGGGTTTTAGTTCATTTGGAAGGAGCTACTCGGAGGCCTGTTGACTGGTCTGGGTGAAAAACTCGTAAACCCACGTCACATTACCAGTTACAGTGCGTTTTATGAATATGAGATCGGAGTTGGCCCGTTCTAGCATGTCTTCAGCAATCCTTCCGCGATTGAGTTTTTGCAGAATGTTCAAGTCATTTGGAATTATTCGAGCGACAACACGCGTCATGCCCAAACAATCGTCTAAAATGGTACGAATTTTTTCATGTGTCAAAGAAAGTTCAGCGGCCATCTCTTTCACACCTAAATGACGATTTTCAGACACTATTTCCTTCACTTTAGTGATATTCAGTTAAAACTGTTGATGACCGACAAGAGCGAGGCAAACCTACCACCATATCTCGACCAATTTTGAATTTACTGTACCGCTCATACGCAGGTGTTTCGATTCACCATAAGCCCTCTATAACATTTTCAGCGATTCAGCACACGAAATACCATTCGCAATGCAAAATTTGAGACCGATTCTTGTTTCAATATTTTTATTCATTGTAAAATCGCAACACATTTTTGAGATGCACTTACAAAATGACACCACATAAACAAACTAGATAACAGTTGACAATCAAACTCCGCGTGGGTGTAGAGGAAAGGTATATAAACTTCGCGACAGCAATAATTTCGAATGCTCTCTTATACGTGATATTTATTTGACCAATGAGGGAGCCTATTGCAATTATAGAGAAGCCTCGCTATGGAAGTTGTGAATGGAATGCAATAATAGTTCTACTTACAATAGATAGGCAATATAGAAAGTAGTAACAGAAGCTTTCAACAACAATTATTTTCTGCAGAACACGCCCTGTTAGAGCGAACTTTTGTAATCGAGTTAAAAGCAATTCCGTAATCGTGTTCAGCCGTCTGTGATACCGGCTAGGGAATCCCCCAGGCAGAAATAATATTGTTAGCATGGTTTGTATTCTGAATGTCACATTTTTACTTTTCCCACCACGTATTTAGTAGCCAGAGAAACATTCCAACCAAATACTCAATGTCCGCATTCGAGATTATAAACATTTTGAAGCCAAATCAAAAAGAAAATTTTAATTGAAGGTTTGTTTGTCCGTATATGTGTCAGAAAAGCCTGACCAAAAGAATCTTGGGCTGCACTCATATGGCCTTCTCTAGTCAAATTTGCATAAGCAATCCTCATAATATTCTTTAAGTTATATATCACTTCCAGAAACGAATATCTCAATTTTCATGAACTTAAAGAATATTATGAAGATTGATTAAGTAAATTTGACTAGAGAAGGCCTGTAACGCTAACAGTGAATTACATGGTCTTAGACTGTACACAAATATATTAAGAGCCGCTTACCATGCAACGGCTTGAAACTTTACTATTTTTATATATATACAGGAAAAGAATAAACAAAGACTTACCATTTGATAAAACTCAGAACAAAAATAAGTATTATTTCTGAGAAGTTTAACACAAACTTAAAGCAAATTCACATAAATTATTTCATCATTTAATAAGATAAGCGTTTTATATAATCAAGACTTTGTGTATTTTTACAGCTTATCTATTGTGGAAAAATTCGTACAGATTGAAAAAGGACATTAGGTGTTATTTCTCTTCAAAGTTCAATATTACGAGGGCTGTTCAATAAAGAATAATTGCAATTTTTTTGACAACGTACCTTTGCTCATCCTCATAATTTTTATGGTTCTTCTGAAAATAGTCTCCCCTGAGTGCGACGCACTTGTCCCAGCGTTTCTGCCAGTCTTCAAAGACATGCTGGAAACCATTTTTGAGAGATCCTTCAAAATCCCCTCCGCAGCTTTCACCACTGTTTCTGGTGATAGATAATGTCTCCCACAAGGTATTTCTTCAAGTTAGGTAATAGAAAAAGGTCACTTGGAGCTAAATCCGGACTATAGGGAGGGTGAAGGATGCACTTCACGTTGATTTTTGCAAGATATTCAGCCCAAAGCTTCTGATGATGGATAATGCCTCCCACAAGCTGTTTCAAGTTAGGAAATAGAAAAAGGTCACTTGGGGCTAAATCCGCACTATAGGTAGGGTGGAGGATGCACTTCACGTTGATTTTTGCAAGATATTCAGTAACAACATTGGCAATATGCGGCCATGCATTTTCGTGGTGCAGCATCCAGCCTGCTTCAAGGAAATGTGGTATTTTGCGCCTGATATGGAGTTACAATGTTTTCAGGACATCTCTGTAGTATTGTCCAGTTACTGATGTGTGTGCAGGTACAACATGCTGATCAACCATTCCCTGAATATCAAAGAATAAGATGATCATAAATTTCCCCGTAGAAGCAGCCACTATTGCTATTTTGGGGGTTGCTGATGAAGGAGATTTCCATACTGAGTTTTTCTGTTTGCTCTCAGGATAAAAATGATAAGGCCTAGTTTCATTAGCAATGATTACGTTTGAAAGAAACTCCGGATCTTCTTTTAACATCAACTTTAACTGAATGCAGAACTGCATGCGAATGTCCTTTTGTTCGGTAATCAACAGGCTTGTAACTTATCACGCACAAACACGTCTCATGTGTAATGTTTCTGCCACCAACGTGTGAGTGGCAGCCAATTAAGTGTTGAGTGTTTCAGAAAGTGGTCTTTGGGTAATTCGTCGATCCTCTCTCACCATGGCATCAGCAGTATTGATGTTTTCTTCCGTAAGAGCGGTAACTGGAGCACTTCCTTTGCACCTTCCTTTGAAATTAATTGTCTCCACTCTTTAAACATTTTAAACCACCTTTGAGCTGTGATGTAGGGAAGAACAGACTCTTCATAGGTCTCCTGCAACATTGCATAGGCCTCAACTGAAGAGATGTTGAGACGAAAGCAGAATTTCAAAGCCACATATTGTTCCTCGCATGTTACCTCCATTGCAGCTGTAGGCGATACTAAACATGTCTGAACTTGTCTGGTTCTCACAGGCGGAAACCAGGAGTACCAACAATGAAACTACTCCAGCGTGTTTGTTTCAGAGAATATAATATGGTTGAATTTTAGTGCGAAAGATTATGACTATAAAAATTAAGATCATTCTTTGTTGAACAGCCCTTGTAGTCTCTGTTTTAACATCATCTTTTTCTTTTTCGTTTACACTTCAAGGTTTAAGCTTTAGCGCTTCTCCATATGCGCTTTAGTCAACTATTACGGTATTTATTAACTCTAATTATATATGACGAAATTGATATCATTTAGATTATTACCAAATGGCCAAATGATTCGGATTCATTTCTAATACTGTCTTCCCAAATGAAACCTTTTGTCCTTGTTAGAAATTTCTTTACTGAACTCTGAATTCTGATTAGTACACCTATCACTTCCGTTCAGCTACCTTGAGTTTATCTTTTTTTTCTTGTTTTGTTTGTTTTGTTTAAACGGTATCCTAGTTTCATGTTTTGTTTTGTACTTCAGGGTTTCGTTTCAAACCTGCCTAATTTCTTGGTTATCTTGTCATGCTTATTTCATACCAAAATAATTAAAGGCTGTCACTTCCATTCCTTCGTTTCCCATAAAAATATCTTAATGTGGTAATTTAATCAAAATCGTTGTATCCACCACCGAACAAATCAAACATTTTCCATATAAGGGATCATTCTGAAAGTGAGGGACACTTTCAAAATCTTCGTGTCACTCTCTTGAGAACGCTAAACTTAAGCATCAAATAGGTATTTAAGGTTAAGGTCGATTAACCCAGTAGCCATCTCTTGTTCATGTTAATACTTGTGCATAACCTTCTTTGTCAATTTGTAAAGGTAAGAGAAATGTTATACGTGTTGAACCCGTTTAAAGACATACATTATATCACTTGCAAATGAAGAAATACACTTCTAAAGTAAATGGGAATCTTTTTCATCCATTTTATGTTGGATAAAGAATGTATTTTCTAAGATTCAGAACCAACCTAGGTAGCGTAGATGGTAGCATGTCTGCCTCACATTCAAGAGGTCCCGAATTCGAATCTCGGTCAGGGTGAGTTACCTGGATAAGGTTTTTTTCGGGGTTTTCCCTTATCCTGAAAGACGAATGTCGGGTAACTCTAAGCTCCATGTACCCCGGACTCATTTGAGCATCATTTCACCCATTCTATTCATCGTCCGATATGACTTAACGTCGGAACACGTAAAATTACAAAAAATAAATAAATAAATAAACAAAATAAAAAATAAGATTCCGATAGTGAGAAATTCTTAAAATATATGATATAGGTTCAGCCTGCTGTATTTATTTATTTCTATTTAACCATTAAGAAAATATGGTACCTATAGGAAAACTATTTATATAAATTTCTCTCTTGACTATCAATAATACATGTATAGAATAATAAATATTTTTTGAAAAGTTACAAAAAAGTGATTTGAGAAAGTCAGGTGGAGAACAAAATATTTTATTGCTTTTCTTTTACACAACTTTTGGTAATATAAAATAGTATTAAGCATGCTAATCTTGTATCTTCAGTATTGTACAATATTTACAGGAAAATATTTTGTTTCTGAAAAAAGAAAACTTGTACTTAGCGCACGAAGCACCTTTAAAACTGAAAATCAATAGAAAATATTTATAAATTCTCCTTTTCCTGAGTAGAATTTTGGAAATTACCTTAGAAAAAGTTATAGAACTGTTTCAGAAAGAAAGCTGTACTTTAGAGTATCCAGAAAATTTACTCTCAACTCACATGCCGTCGACTTCATTTCGCCCCGAGTTCACGTCCTTCCACATTACACGCTCCGGCGACTTGCGAAGACATGACAAAGTCCTATCAATCCAAGGAAGAGAGATGCTATTACCAGCTCATCCCAAAAAACACAATTGAAAATTCTTCTAAAGGGGGATGTTTGTTTTAAACTGCACTCGCTTTGTGTATACTGCTTACAACCAAGGAAAGAAAAAGGAAAACTTCATCCATGTAAGTGTAATTAATCTGTAGTTCTTGGGCATGCTGAAAGAAAACTTTTATTGGTCCATAAAACGCGATAGGGACTGTAAAATGCACTTTTAGCTTGAAGTAATTTCCAACAACCTTCTCTTGATTCCTCAAAGCCTTCAAGTCATAGTTAAAAAAATCTGCTTTACAAAATAGATCGTTCTTGTTCATCGTTTATTAGTATATATAAGCTCTACTTGCGAAAGCTTATTTTCCCATATATTTCGTTAGTCACTTCCTAAGAGACAAAGGGAATACCGACAGAAGATTAAAAAATAGACTCTACTGTATGCTGACGAAAAAATCTATAGCATTTCCTGCAATAGTGACAAATACAAGTTGTATATAAATGAATATCGGGGTTTTAACCCTTTATAATATTTATTGCATTCAACTTACAGTTATAAATGATATTTCAAATGAAAAAGAAAGTCACTTTTGTTTTTTGGCACCAGTGCGCATGTGCGTGCAATGTTTCTATCGCAATCCGCTAGACAGCGGTAGTAGCAACGATGGCGGAAAGCGTTTTGTGTTTTGCAGTTTGCAAAGACCGAATCTGTAGTTATATGCAACGTGCGTTCAGCATTAAGTTCGGTTGGAACCTCCTAGTGATAATAACATTGTAATGCGTAGGCTTTCACGGCCGGAGTCTTTTGGTAGATAATCATTATCTACCAGATAACAACATTCGTAGATGCTATCGACAGTTTGAAGATACCGGCTGCTTTGTAAAGGGAAGAGCACAGGGCGACCAGGAGTAACTGAAAAGACTGTTGAGCGAGTGAGAGAGTCGTTCACTCGTAGCTCAAAAAATCACTCGGGAAGGCTTGTCGTGAATTACAAGTTCCTGTGTCGACTGTTTCGAAAGTTGTAAGATAACGCTTACGGCTACGTACTTACCGTTTACAGTTATTACAGGCTCTAAAGCCGACAGACTAGGATTACGTGCCAACTTCGCAAACGACATGTTGTTTCATGACGATGACGATTTTATGGATCGTGTAGTCTTCAGTGATTGGTTTTTTTGTAGTTTACGTCCTCCAACGTTAAGTCATATCGGACGAATGGATGAAATGGTGCTCAAATGAGTCCGAGGTCCATGGAGCTTAGAGTTACCTGACATTTGTCTTACAGGATAAGGGAAGACCCCTGAAAAAAGACCTTATCCAGATAACTCACCCTGACCGAGATTCGAACTCGGGACCTCTTGAACGTGAGGCAGACATGCTACCACCACGCTACCAAGGCGGGCGTCTTGTGATGAATCGACCTTTCACATTAGTGGACATGTTAACACTCATAATCTGCGCATCTGGGGCTCAGAAAATCCTTACGAGATGGCACCAATGCACCGAGATTCGCTTAAAGAGAATGTTTTTTTGTGCCGTATCCCGGCTAAAAGTTTATGGGCCCTTCTTTTTTTTGTGAACGTACTGTAACCGGCACTTCTTACCTTGATACACTAGAGCAATGGTTCTTCTCTCAATTGGAAGAAAATGAGCCAGAGAACTTCATTTTCCAACAAGGTGGTGCGCCACCTCACTGGCATAATGAAGTACGCGAATGGTTGTAAGTCACTGTACCCGAGCACTGGATAGGCCGAAAGGGCCCCATTGACAGGACTTGTATGCATTGCCTCCACGTTCTCCTGACCTAACGCCATGCGATTTTTACCTTTGGGGCTTTATCAAGGATCCAGTGTACGTGCCTCTGCTACCAGCTGACCGCCCTGAATTAAGAAATCGGATTGAAACAGCTGTTGCTACAATCACTGAGTACATACTTATCAAAGTTTGGGAAGAACTCTGATATAGACTTGATGTGTGCCGTGTGACAAAGGGTAGTCGCATTGAGCATTTATAAGGTTCATGGTAAAACAGGTTTTTTTTTTTTCATTTAACATACCATTTATAACTAAGTTGAATGTAATACATATTATAAAGGGTTTAAACCCCGATGTTAATTTATATACATCCTGTATAAAACTGAAACTTTAAAACAATGGCCATCTATCTACATATACTGTTAAGGATAATAATTAATAATTAAGCCTACCTAGAATATCAGGAAAATGTGTTAGGAATAAAGGATTAGTTTTAAAAAGATATAGCTTCTACACCATATATAGTGTGCATACAGGTTACGCCTTTCTAATGAAGTGGATTTCTGGGTCATTTCCAAAAATTACAAGATAATCGCTTTATTGATAATTTAAATACCTTTAATATATGAACATGTAATCAAATGCATTAGAACCAACTTGAACGAACTTCTAAAACTCTTCATGGCTCATGTTTAGAAGATTGACTATGACAAAAAAAATAAAAAAATAAAAATAGAAAAACGTGCGAAGCTTTGGAAGGGAGCTTCCAAAAGTATTTTCGGGGAAACCGGTAATCCACTTTTTGGGTGGAACATAATAACTTATCTGCTTATTATGTACATGGTAGACAAGATAAACATCCTAAATATAACTCATAAATTAAATGACTGGTTAGCTTAAGCTGATTACGTTTCCATGCAAGGGAAAATTTAGTCAGTATAGTTAGCAGAAATTTACTTAATATTGATTGATATTAATGATAAACTATTTTGCTATACTATAATTACATGCAAATTAATTTGTGTTGATCTTAATGATGGCCCCTTAATGTATAATTTTCCAAATTCGCATCATATAAATGTAATTTCACCATGAAAAGGCATTAGATTTTGGAGTTCTTTGACGACTGGGACTGACTTTATGAGGGTAGCGGCACATCATAGATGACAACATAGTTCCCACACGCAACTCAATAAAACCTCTTTCCCATTGTCAGTCTGTGGAATGGGTCACTCACATTCTGCAAATGACACAAGGGGTCATATGATTAGACAAAATCCTATTGAAATCTCATCCGCCGATTGGCACATTTACATTTTAAATAAACATTTTAGACAGCTACAGGTTGGTAAATTGAATTGGAAGTCTTTGCTGGTACTTAAGCCACATTTAGAATGTTTTATGATAAACATAAATGAGAATTTATGTATAACGTATATTACATTAACACACTTAAATGTACATTTAAAATTGTATTTGAAAATGACACTTTAACTACTGCAATAGCTATTTACTCTTGCCTAATTGAATACTATGTCATGCGTGCAAAAATGTGTCCTTTTCAAGTCTAGTACATCTTTATATTGTTCTAAGCCATACTACTCTTCTCATAATTTTAATATGATTGAAATTAAATTAGTTAACAAGGATTTGTAAAGCATGTAATGCTGATCGATCATTAAATCAAAAAATAGTGTGAATATCTGCAATCACGTGAGCTATGAGAATGCGAATTTATATGCAACCCAAGGGAGAGTATGGAACGATGTTCTTTTTTTCCATATCAAAGGGCGTATATTTAGTTATAGCAAATTGTTTTAATTAATATATCGGGCTTATTTGAAATATATGTTTGTTGTTTCTGAATATTAATGAGCCAATAATGGGAGTAAAACGTACTGGAATAATATGCACAAACAATACATGTATGTTTATATAAAAGAGATCACACTGAGGGAATATGAATGAAAGCTGAAAAAAGTGTTTAATGAATTACAATTAACAATTACTTTGTTAATAATTCGGGCCTTTTGAATTTTAATTTAAATAGTACTGATTAAATAATAGTGTCATTCAGCTATTTCGCAAGCTGTTTCGCTTTTATAATTGTGTTTGTCATTTAGTTGAAATAAACAGTTGTGCCATCTATATGCCATTACAGAATAATATTTGATATAAAACGTTTAGGCATTTAAAAGCCAGCCCTACCTTTAATGTTTCTTTTTTCTTTCTCCCAGTCTGTAAATGTTTTTATCTGTGAGGTACAGTTTTTTATTTCCTGTATTCCTGCGATAAGTGGATAAAGTACTGCATGTTGCTTTGAGAAATCGAGAGATTGCATGTTTTGAGAGCCAAAAGTAAGATGAGAAAAATAAGTAAGGTTTGCGCATGTGTGTGCACGTAAGTATACATGGCAAAGCGATAAAGCATATCGGAAAAAATTCGCAACATAGAGATGTTTACCTCAGCTTATCGCACATACACGGCGAGTCCAGTATATGTATAGTCTGTTCAGAGATATACATGTTTTCTGGACAACAATGTGTCATACATCGGCAGGCAAGAGGAAATATCATATAGACACACGCAGCAATTCATCGCTCTATTTGTGTTCCGTAACATACTGTACGTCAACTTCCTAATATTTCACTCCTCTAATCAACCAGATAAGACCCGATAAGGGACGATGGCAGCACTGTCACCTGAAAGTCGATACGTCTCAATGCTCTGTCGAGTAATATAACAGCATAATTAAAAAAACACACAGGTTTTTTTACTTGGCTAAACATGCGAATAATGTTTCTTCGTGTTATTTATTGCTTAATTTTACATCCTTCGTAGGCAATAATATGTATATATAGGTATATATTATAAATTATATTACAGTTCTTACAACTAATTTTTCTATTTGTGTCGTACTTATGCTTATTTATGAATTAATTTATTTCTTTATGAACACCAATTTAATAAACTAACACAATTTTTAGTTTTTCTTTATTTTATTTTAATTTTATTTCTTATATTTTGCAATTATTGTATAAGTTTAAGTATTTTAGTTCATCAAACTCCATCCCTCAGCGTATAGCCGTAAATTAAATAAGTGTTAATATACTTCGTTTTTCAAAACTCGCCAACAAAGTATAATCTTCTTGAATCAACATTCTGCTACTTCTCGATCAATGAATTTAACATAATATATTTATTATAGAATTCTGGCATACCTGATGGATTTATTCGTTGAAATGCATGCAGGCGAATAATATACCTATTATATTCACTGCTATTTCAATGTTCGTTCCTTCTATTTCATAAAGTAACTATTGGTAAATACAGCTATCATTGTTTGATGTGTGGAGAATATTATAATAGCTTCTTGTTTACTAAACAATCATAGTGTAACAAACTAGAAATGTTCTTAATATTTTGAACATAAACACTTAATTTAATATTGCTTTTTGAATTTGAGTGTGATGGGGGTGAGCAACATTACCCTGAATTGTGCCCGTTGGGGAACTTCGCTATTACTTTGTAGAAATCCGACGTGTATGATTTTTTACGTCCTCCTACGTTGTCATATCGGACGATAAATGAAATGGGTAAGGTGAAGCTCAAGTGAACCTAGATTCGCTAGAGCTTAGAGTTACCCGACATTCTACTTTCAGGATGAGAGCAAAACCCAGTATGATCTTATTCAGATAACCCGCCGTGACCGAGATTCGAACTCGGGAGCTCTTGAAAGAGGGGGAGACATTATGCTAGAGAGGCGGGCAGACGTGCATGATCAATTGAAATCTGGACTGTGATGTTTGAAAACTCCTCCAACTGTAATATTGGCTCAGAAAATGAGATCTCTATGATGAGAAAGTATTGGACACTCCCACAACAAATGTGCAGCTGTCTGAAATACCTATTGGCAAGTCCAGTAACATTCTATATACAGGTGTTTTCTGTAAACAACTCCTTTGCCTATAATAGCTTTCTTTAAATAATTTAAGTAGTTCTCGCGAAATGCTTCTGTCCAATCTCGTAAGAGAACTTTGGAGTGTGCGAACCCAGGAGATGAGTTCCAGCATTTCCCCTGCTCTCTGAAAAAACTGTCCAAGATAACTAATCTTGATACCAGCTCAAGTTATAGGTCAGGTCCAATAAAAGGTTGTTCAGATTCTTTCTTAGTAGCTCCAATTACCCTTTTAAGCCCAAAGTCCTAACAAAACTGCTAAATCCTCAGAGCTGAATTTCGAATAACCATTGTTGGTATTACAAAATCAATTGAACTAAGGGGCTATCGAGGGCCTTTAAACCTGACTGGAGAACTGTGAGTACAGGAATTGATTACCGTAGCGTAACGAAATCAGCTGCTACTTAAGTGCACATCTTGCCCTTATTGCCTTAACATAAAATGAACACCTGCTTGGCTCTCACCTAGGCGGCCCGGGTTCGGTCCCAGACGACCGCAAAGTGGGATTTGTGGTGAACAAGGACAACATGGCGCTGGGGCAGGTTTCCTCCGGGTCCTCCGGTTTCCCCCACTATCATTCCACCAATTGCTCCATGATTCATCTCTTCATCATCCCAGGTGCTGGGCCGACCCCTCAACCCTGGTATCTCAGGTAAAATGCTTCGGCTACCTCGCTCTGAAGGAACCCTAGCGACTGGAAACACCAGCATTTCTAAGGAAGCGATAAATAAAACCAAAATTAAAATGACGTCATAAATATGTAATGAGAGCTCATAGTTGCGGTCATAATGTGAAGTTACGATATTGTTAATTTAGCACATCGGTCTGTTTCATTTTGATTTTAAAGTGTAACTGTTAAATAAATATTCATTATGCTTTGCTATTTCAATAGTTTAATTTTGTACTATTTACCTATGAATAATTTCATTTTTACCATTATTATAAATGAAACTAAACTGACATTATATGCAATATGTGACTAAATATAATAAAACAAGCAAGAAGGAGCACAGTAATACGCAGAGTTCATTTCATGCTCCCAACGAGTTCTTTATGTCCTGCTATCTCGGAGTATATTGCCGACTTCTTGCTAGCGCTTTGAGCCTGCGAGAATCAATTGGAAAGGAAACAAAATTGCACTTGCTTTAATATGCTGCTATAACGTCTGGATACACACTCTCAAACAGCTGAAGAAGCACTGCCTTAGAGGCCGTGACATTCTCACCCAAACTGTTATGTCCTAGCACCACTGCAATAGAGTCCGCAAACTAAATTAAATTAAAATATCCTCAAGGAATGTCACAAATGAAATGCAACTGACGCACACGTCTGGTTTTACAGTCATCAGTATACCATATTGGAACTTCTTTTGGTTTCTTTACATACCATCAAGAGTGAAAACTTACACCACGGAAATGTTGCATTGTTCGGTGTACAGAACTGGAGAAGAGAGGGATATATGTAGGGAAAACTCTTATTTTATTCTCCCATAGTCGGAATGAATTTATGAATTAAAAGATGAAACAGTGGTAAAACCTATTAACATGCATTGATATGTCAAATTGGATTACCCAAAGAGCGTTGTATAAAACTAATGACTTTTTTGTTGTAATTTTACGTCCTCCAACGTTAAGTCATATCGGACGATGAATGGAATGGGTGAAATGATGCTCAAATGAGCCCGGATGCTAGCATTCGAAATGTTCAATTGGATCTGTCAGTCCTTTAGAGTAACATATTTTAATTACTGTTTACGAGTAAAGTATAGTGAACCTCGGTTCTAAATAACTGCTTAGAAATTTACTTTTAATTTGTATACCTCAGAAAAAAAATTCTCTTATGTGGCATAGTTTGTAATTTTTTTTCTCATTTTTTAGAAACTGATATTGGTTTCTCGTACTTTACGCTCACTTATGGTGCTCGTAAGACAGGTGTATACAATGGAACTGAAGGCAAATGGAAGGGATAACTTATTAGAATTACTTCTTCATAAAGGATACGTTTTCGCTTTGGATTTCTCGGAAGTTGAGCACTGGGATGTATTTTCACTCCCTATGAGTGATAGAATAAATACAGTTGTTCATTTGCTTTGGAGAGCCGAAGCGTACATGGAATACTAAATCTCATGTGGAAACAAAGCCTTTTGTGATACACCGTTGCTGGTGGTTAGATCTAGTAGCAGTACCATTTTAAAGCCATGGTTAAAATCACATGTTCGTTATTATAGCGACTGGTTCGGAGCAAACAGCGATATATAAACAAGAATTATTCCTATGATCATGATCGTTATTTTGTTACATTTACGCCTCCGTGAGTGCGGTTTACAGTTGAAATGCTCGTTATGTATATGAAACGATGTGTTTGCGCAGCGGGGGCTTCCAGTGCTAATAATAACACGATATTCCAGCATTAAATTTGGACTTGGGTGCCTTCGGGAAAATAAAAACATGGATACATTTGTTTACCTAGCGGATATGTACTTCCACTTTTCGGTTTTGTTTGTACTAAAGAAATGCCTTATTAAAATGATTCTGTCTTCCGCTAGAGTGCTCTCATTTATCAGTTTTTCCCGTGTTATTTCAAATGTTTTATTAAAGTAGCTTATTTTCTTAAGAATTTTAGCACACTAAATTATACGGTGAAAAACTTAACCGGCTTAATCAAGAAGTCAGTGAGTGTGTGGGTGCGTAAGTACGTGGGCTGGTGCTTAATGGATAAAGTTAAAAGATCAAAACATAAGATTTGTAATGCGTCGATATTTTGAATTTAGGTTAGGGTTAGGATAACTACGGAGGAGATTTAGCACGGAAACCTGTGGTTTATTCTACCTAAGCCGCAAGTGGGTCATCCCTGGAGGAAGGATGACGCGAGAGGAGACAGAGGGCGGACACCCACTAACACATCTACCATGAAAGAGGCCCCCGAATGAAAGATGATGTGAAATGATAATGAACATGAAGTGGAGGACCAGGAAATTCGGAAGATGTAATTAACCTACCCAGTAGGGAAAACCCCGACAAAACCCGAAGTTAAGGTAGGTCCAACCGAGGGCTCCTGAATGCGGGCCACAGGCGAAATCGCCTGAGCCATCCTGCTCGGTGAATTCAAGTTACTGATCCTCCATTTTTTTAAGTAGAGCGAATATCTGAGATATATATGCATATATGCAAACCTTAAAGTTTTTTCCTGACAGTTTACATTTTTGGAATGATCATTACGCAGCCACAAAGTCAGATACTGTATTTTTAAAACTGATGTGTATGTATGTGTGCTCTTCATGACCCTTTTATTCATATGACGTCTTAAATTCATTTTCCTGAAGGAGCGATGGTTATAATGGAGTGCAAAATAAAGCTTATAAATACCTTATTTTAATAGTTTAAACATGCACAAAGAACCTTGGTAAGAATATTGTCGCGGCAACGGGCCTAAATAGATAACAGACGGTGTATAGTGTTTCACGGTAATAAAGTGCCGGCAAAAGCAGATAAACATAGCGCTTGAGATAAGAGACTTGCCGTCCCGGATAGGATTTCAGCTTTGGAAGGTTGTAGTGATATCTTGATTGACAGAGAAAAGGTTATTTCTTCTTTGTACGAGAAACCTCTCGAATTTATGAATGAGATATATAAGCGATTACGACACGCCAGCAGGACAATTATAAAACAAGAGTTGTGAGTAAGCAGAAAACAGCTGTGAAGTGTGTAACAGGAGTGTTGTTGTAACGAGAGTTGTTTGTTATTGTCATGGACCTTGGAAGTTTGTGTTGTATATGTGACGTAATGTTGTTACGTGAGAATTGAACAGTGTATTTCTACGGAAATAAAGAACATTTAGAATTTCGGCAAACTGGACTTTTAATTCTACGAACCGACAAAGTCACAACATTATTTCTAACAAGCTATAAAATCAGAGTATTTAAGAAATTATAACGGTTTTATTAATGTAATTCGTGGACGTAAATGGGTTAGCATGGTGCACAATACGACACTAGATGGAAATAAGGTAGATGAGGTATGTTTCTAAGGTATAGGATATATAAGTTTGTGCACAAATTCAGATTTTCCTTTATATTTTCATCTGTATTAATTTAACTGGAAAAATCCATTTAGCGCCATGTTGCACAGAGAGAAGGAAGCAGAGAGAGATGGACAGACATACAGACACACAAAGAGACAGACAGATAGAAAGAATTAGAGAGAGAGAGAGAGAGAGAGAGAGAGAGAGAGAGAGAGAGAGAGAGAGAGAGAGAGAGAGAGAGAGAGAGAGAGAGAGAGAGAGAGAGAGAGAGAGAAATAAGATAAATGAAAGAGGGGACAGAGATGATACGGTATTAAAGGTTCAGAGTAAGATAGTTGAGTTGTTGAGTCAAGAGGACACAAGACGGGATGGAAGTGGATACGCCACTTACGCGCGCCAACACCAGAGGTGAAGGCTACCGATATAACCTCAGTGGAGCTGCCTGGCGATCTAGCATACCTTCTAATAGCTCTGCAGGCCAGTACCTGTGAATATTAATGGCTTCCCTCAACCCCGTCCGGAGACTCGATTCCCACGGGTATCGGGAACCACTGCCTCCTCGAGACCAACCCAATCCGAATAACTCCCCAGAGGGAGGGGCTCGAATGTTCGTCCCGAGGTTCCTCTAGTAACGTCAGAGTTACCACAAGTGCTAAGGTTCCGCAGCGCCCGCACCATGGCAGCTGAAGAGGACGAATCCCCTCCCCTACGGGAAGAGTAAGATAGTATAGCACGTTGTAAACGTAAAGAAAATAATGAGAGAGAAGCCGAAATGCAAAGTAAATGAGATAAAATCGCATAGGGACAATATGTGCCAAACCGTTAAATTTTAAGATACAGGCATATAATGGCGAAAGGTGTCTGAGACCTTTCAAACATAATCGTCAATTATAGGTGATCTTAGAGACATGTTTCAAAATTCTATTGTAAGTGAAAAGCGCTCGTCTATCTTGATGACAGAGATGATAAAATCCTTCTAATTTCAATTCATGCATCTCTGCCAGATTAAAACGGACTCACAAATGTTTTGCTATCACATTGTAGAAAAAAATTACTCACGAAGCGGGAAATATTTGGTTGAGGGTTCAATGGAAATTTTCTGTTAAAATGGGAAAAGTCTTTAATCAGGTGCCTTTAGTTATTATGATCATACGCTATTTATGTACTACACGTCTCTACAAAAGATATTAGTTTCAGCTGATCTTCTCATCTAAATTGTGCAGTCAAAATAAGTGGGTGCAACACAGAGTGCCACAGAACAATAACTGCGGTTTGTTCTGAAACCTTCAGGGAAATTGTCTTTCTAAATCATTTTATGATTCCCGAGAATTGTTGTTAGACGTCATAAAGTGATAAAATGTTTTGAAATACTTAATGTAGTTCTATGTTTTTACAAACATAAGGCAATTAATACGAGAATTATGAAGGAACATTTCCCTCCATCAGATCACGTAAATAACATATAAAATAGTACAAGAAGTTTTTAAAGGAATTAAATTTATTTGTGGAAGGGGCATAAGCTAATAATGTCAATTTTTCGGGGAAAATCATTTAAAACAAAATAAATGAATAGAATTAAAAGTCTTTTTTATTATCCCTAAACACATGAAAGAGCATACCATGAAGAACTATGCTAATATTGGAGCAATGTGTTATGCTCTCAGACTTGGTAAATTAAATAAAAAGACACTGCAATAAAATCAAATCTATTTTTCAAGATGGAAAAGGTGGTACAGTTGTCAGTATGAGTTTGAGAAATAAATAATATTACCACCCATAATGTTTGAATTTTACTTGAGATATACGAATTGAGAACAATTTTAGATCACCAGATAGTTTTGTAAATAACGAATGAGTTGTGCATATCATTTAACGATAACTTAAGTAAGAGCAGCAAAGACTATAACGAGGAAATATCCTGTTCAAAAACTAAACGTGTAGCCTAGAAGGGAAATAACTATTGACACGAAAGATTGTCACTGAAGACGAACTGATTGAACAAATGCTAACTTAAAAGATCTGGGCTACAATATACCATTAAAATCATTGACATGAATTTAAACGTATGATTACAATAAAACACGTTTTGAAAAAATCCTGGAACAAATGGCACATTAAGATACTGTGATGACCTAACGAGAGATGTTAATGGATTATATCACATGGCCAGAACTTGCATGGGAGGAGTTCCTAAGATAGGATACATATGCTCTGCGGAATGGTTGGGATTTTCTGTATAAAGGTTCAATTTCATTACAAAATACTGAAACTACAATTCAGACATGAAAGGTTTACTACAATAATAGAAAATACACAAGTAGCCACATGGCCTAATACCTTACATACAGCGGACCTAGATCCGTCCTTCTTCACACCTGGCTCAAGAGAGAGAGAGAGAGAGAGAGAGAGAGAGAGAGAGAGAGAGAGAGAGAGAGAGAGAGAGAGAGAGAGAGAGAGAGAGAGAGAGAGAGAGAGAGAGAGAGAGAGAGAGAGAGAGAGAGAGAGAGAGAGAGAGAGAGAGAGAGAGAGAGAGAACACTTCATTTTACAAGCTTCGCTGGAGAGGGAGGTCAAGTGACACTACGTCACACGCACAAGTCTAGTCAAATGATCACTCAACATATTATTTGAATTAAACAAACTAGCCACTTGTGACAATATCATAACTTAGTTTGAATGTCAGCTTTGAAATATACAAAAGAAGCATGGAACATACAAACAACAGGAATATCAAGATTACAAGGGCAGAGATTATATTTTTAACACCTATAACAGAAGTCACAGAAGCAGACATATTACGACATATTACGAAATGTATCAGTGAACAGCTGCCAAAGAGGGTATAGTGGAGGAAATGTAAAACTAGCAACAAGATTGGAACGAACGTGTAATATGAACGTGTGCTTCAAAATTTCCAAGGCAAGCACTGTTGTAAACACCATTTGGAAGCGGAAGCAGATAGAGGGATCAATTTCAAAATTAGGCTTATATCAGGTTGTCTGGTTTAAACCGTATTTCGGGAGAAGAAGATTTTAAAGAAAACAGCAACACTGTTTGGGCAATAAACTTAAAGTGCATCACGACATCAGTAAAAAAAAATAGGAAACTTTGTTTAAGATTACTCAAAATTCTACTTGTGCAACACCAACGTCTCCTGTGCAAGAAAATGGATAGCATGTTTGCATTCAACGAAATAAATCGCCCCTTTATCATTAAGATAAAACAGCGCAAAGTTATGGAAATCCGGGTCCTAGTATTAAAAACAAACACCCGCACTCGACCTGCATCCATGATGACTTCTCGTGCAAAGCGGTCTCAAGTGGCACGAACTTTAAGTATTTTAAAAAGAAACACAAAACTGGGTGGAGAAATAAACACGGTGCTAAGACTGGCACTGCAAAGTGAGAGAGGTGGAGAAAGGAAAAAAAGTTATCTAGAAGCACTCCGTTTTCCAGACAGGAAGGAAAGATGTAGGATATATAAGTCTCAGAAAATAGAGGGGGGGGGGAGTATACAGGCCACCCTGTTCTCCTTGGTTTCCTCACTAATATTTCCCTTTTGTAGTTCTTACTCTGTCAAGAAAAGGCAGCGCTATATTGTTGGAGATTGCTTGAGTGCAGAGACAAATGTCGAGTACACAGTGAGTTGTAGGCGAGTTCGTTGCAATCCAGTCCGAAATTCCATTTTCCTCAAAATGAAACGTTTAAACATCCAATTAAGACTGTGTCTTTGTAATAATCTTCCTCTTGTAAATGAACCGATAACCATAATTAATTTGTCCAAATTAATGGAGTGATTTAAGTTGATAATGAAAATTGTAGATCCGCCTTCTCCAACTTAAAGCTAAACTCTGCATATATCAGTTGAATCATAACTTACCCTAAAAGTAGTCGGAGACATAACAACAATAAACGTTATTCTCGCCGTAATTGTTATATTATTTATACATAAATCCTTGCGAAACAAAGTAATTACAACACTGATATACTCGTACACTCTAACAATGGCCAGTTATTTGAGGTATGAGACATTTTTAATAGCTGGGACAGAATTAAAATGTTGAAAATGATTATAAACTTAGTTCCACATGACTACAAGAATACAGGCAACGCCATTTTTTTTCAGTCCTGCAAGGTAGGCAATTATATGGCAAAGCGAGAAAGCATATCGGAAAAAAAATCGCAACCCAGAGATGCTTACCTCAGCTTATCGCACAAACACGGCGAGTCCAGTGAATGTTTAGATGTAATCATGTCTTCTGGACAGCAATGTGCCATACATCGGCAGGCGCGAGAAAACATTTCATATAGACACACGCAGCTTGCAATCACTCTATTTGTTTCGTAACATACTGTACACATTAGCTTACTAGTATTTCACTTTTCTAATCCACCAGATAAGAAGCGCTGGTCACCTGAAGGTCACAATACGTGTCAACGCTCTGTGTCGAGTAATACTAACCTTATTACTTTGGGCTAGTGGTTATTTACACCGAACTTCTCAGAATACGCTGGAAAGAAAACGTATCTCGCACTCTTTTGTTACTTGAAGCATCTCTAATTGCTTCATGCTTCTTTGAAGCCAAATTGGAGTATTAAAACAAGACCTGACAAAGTCTTAAAATATAAGAGTATTAGTTTGATTTTACTATGTATATGTTTCGACACTCAGCTGTTCCAATATTTACTTTTACTGCAGAAGTGTTTCATAATAGCTTATGTTTATCGAAATATGACGTCACTGACATATGTTTCAAGTGGTTTAAACCATTTCACAGCTTTGTTCTCGTCTCTTTCACTATTTAGACAAAACTTATTTTGTATAGTCATAATAGCCCATATATTTTTAATAAGTTTAGGAGACAGTTTGGATGAAGTAGTCGTATGATGGGAAGCACGTAGCCGAATACCATTAGTGAGCATTCGTTACAAGCTTTGGGACACAAATAATTTTATCAGTTGGGTGTTTTAGTAATATGGCAGCTATTTTGCTTTCATATCATAAATTATAATTTCATTTTCCTGCCTTTTTAATTTTTAAATGTTTTAAGTCTAGCCTCATGGATTTAACATTTTCGCAGACTATTCCACGCTCTGTTTACACCGTGTGGCGTACCCCAAACATGTCAGAGAATAAAGAAAAATCTTGGATGCAAATAGAGCATTTTCTTTCTTTTTTTCTTTACCTTATTTTACGTTTTTTTGTTTCCGTTTGATTATTATTGTTTTCGGCAGTTTTTCTCATATACATTATACACATAAACACCCATACCCAAGGCTGGAATCGAACCCACGACCCTCTAGGCGGCGGAACGCTAGAGACTAGACCTCTAGCGACCACGGCTACGAGAGCCGGCTAAACGTGAAGGATAAATAGAACAATGTGGAATGTCACATTTTTTTTTTCTACAATGCAACTGTAAAACTCTACACGGATGGATAAACTTGCAAAATTTACATTAGATTAGCATAGAGTAGGTTCACCGAGGCTTTTACTGGGTAAGAGTGGCAGAGGACCTAGATTCGAACCTCGGTTGGTCCACTTCATTTTTTACGTGCTGCATTCGTTTCGTCGGCAACAAATTTGTATACATTAAAATAATATACAGGTTATTCATAGTTACTCTACATAATTAGAAGATTTCTGCTGAAAAAGTTTTGCGAGAAAAAAAAATGTTACTAATAGCTCTACCATGGCAATAAACATAACAACCTTATGTCAAAAGTTATATATACCCCATGCTCTCAGAAAAAACAAACCATAACGATTGTTAATATTGAATGTGTTGAATAAGCTCTACTTATGTTTTATTGCATTTCGCTCATCATTGCAGATTTTCCGAACATATTCTTAAGTCCCTGAATTTAAAATAGCATTTATAGGAAAACGATCCTTCTTTGTATAGGGAAGCCGCATAACTGAGAAACAAAATATACGTTAAATATATAATTTAGTATTTAAGCCTACCATATTTCAAAGATGTAACATGAATAGTCAAGAAAATTCACAGGCATCGAGTTACCCTTTCATAGATTGTCCCAGAAAGGTGTTATAATGAATTTCATTAAGATTATACGTTTAATATTGTTTCTTATGACAAATAGTATGTATATTTTAATTTTCTAGTTATAGACATTATAGTCTCCTTCATTCTGAGCTACTTTTGCATAATTGTAAAGCGTAAGACCTAGACAAATTTGGAGTACAAAAACAAATTTTAATAGAAAGGATAAAGGAGTAAACCTATTTAAGCAAACAATTTTGATTAAATCATATTTTGTAGAGTTAATGATTTGTTGCTGTTCTGAATTTTTCACTACTTAAACATTCCTTCATTTATGTCCTTCTTACTTTTTATACCGATATAAAATAATCATTCCCGCCATACTATACTGGGTGCCCCGTTTGAGATATCAGAAAAGTAAAACGTTATATTTATGAAGTTTATGTGTATAGCTTTGAGAAATTTTATTTAATATAAACTGAAATGTTGGGAGTTAGCAAATGATTATGTTTCAACAACGCTATCTTGCAAAGAAAATGGAACAAAATGCTCGTAAAAGCTTGATATGATCGAAAATGTTGTGATCCTTCAATTACAGGAAGATGGGATACTGGAAGTCATTATCTATCAACAGAATGGTGCTCCACTGCATTGAGCTCTCATAGCGCGGAATCCATTAAATCAGCTATCCAGCCATCGCTGGTGCAACCGTGAGGGTCTTCATGGCCCCACTAATAGCCCAGACTTAACGCCTCCCACTTGATATATAGGGCTACATCAAGTCAACGATATATTAAAAAGAACCAAAGAATATATCCAACCTCTGGAGGAAGATTACAGCGGCCTTTTAGCAAATCATCCCAGAAATGCAGCAAGCCACGTTTTGCAACATGGTCGCGAAGTATCAACTGTGCCGTATTCGTAATGTCAGTCACGTTGGGTGCTAATGTGCTGGACACAAAACTTCCTTTTCTATATATATATATGTACACCATTATCAACCATAAAAGTACAATAGTTTCCTTTATATATGGTGTTACTTTTCTGACATCTCAAACGGAACACTCTGTATATTAACTTGTTTAAACTACTTTGTCACATCACTACTATTTATACCTAACTAGCATTTCCGAGTGAACATACTATGTCTACAATACGTTTTGCATTTGATTGTTATAATTATTTCCTATTACGTTCTATATATATATATATATATATATATTAATATGTGTTTATATGTGACCAAACTGTAATTTACTTTTGAGGTTATAGGATCACAGGTCTGTATGACCTCGCAAAAGGCAAAACTATCAAGCCGTAAGTCCTAATCTACCTTGTTAGTAGGAAAGCGTATGCTTGTGGTGATGCATGTGAATTTTGAGTATTTTAATTTCTGTTTCACCGTAACAAAAATTGGCAGCCCAAGGTAGCCTCATGCAGTATCTCCATGTGTACTGCAGCAGACAGCTAAAATTATTGCCATCTGTATTTTGAGGCTACGCCAGTACACAAACAATGATTGGCTTTGTTTTGGGAAACAGTGTGCAGTTTTAATGGCATATGGCAGGCCATGTATGGCTTTTGGAGAGAGCATAGTACTTAACTGCCTGCCTTCATCCGGCAATAAAACAGTGTATTTATCGCATATCCCGTGTAGATGATCCGTATACCTAACCGTGCCTGCCCCATTCAAACTACTATACCACTGGATATTCAATGGATTCCAAACAATTATTCTGTATTATTGCTGTCTCAAAATGGATGCTACATTAATCAAATTGACAGTACACAACAATTTAACGAGCAGACGCTCAAAGCAGCACCCTAAAAGCTTTGGAAGTCCATTTATAGTTCTCTGAAGATAGTGTTAGTAATATATGTAGAGAAATGGGATTATAAAGCTTAACTGTTCCTTCAAATAAGCCGCGAGGAAGATGTGTTTGTTAAGTTAGTATCCAACCGAAAGATTCTCAACACCTTAATCAGAAAAATGAGACTGAAAAATTCTCAAGCTATCTTGGTGGGGATATGAACAACATATCTTTAGACTTCCGTCCAGTTGCTTTAACCAACAAAGTAACTATGAAAATGTCGATACGATATTAAAATACCCTGCTGACTCGTGTCTCACATTTTACTTTGTAAACCACAAGGAGGTTTTAAACAGAACCGTGCCATCAAATTACCATGATCCCTCGGATGGCAACCACTCGGTAATCGAAATATCCGTAATTCAAATCTATGCTAAGGTGTTGTGAGCTTCTGCGCCTAATTCAGGCATTTAGAATTGTTCAGTCTGGTGATCTTGCACTGCACTTGGGTAGTGTGAAAGAAAATGTAATTAGTATTGATGGCATAATCGTTGGCTAACTATGAAGTCTGGGTCTTAAATCTTTACAAAGGTGTATGCCGCTATTGCTGTATTTGATCTCAAATTGAATGTCTTTATTTTTAGATTTCCTGGTGGTTTACCGGAAATATGTAAGCTGAGATATTTAAGGACATCGGTGTATTGGCGAGGCGGTTCATTTGGTAAGAATACGTAGAAGATCCGTGGTTCAGATTAACATAGCAATGACATTGAATTTTTCAGCCTCATTTTAACTTAACTGGTTGTTATTATTATATTGATACTTCATACGACTTGTGCTAAGGAATAATTTAACTGTATGTCTTATGCTACATTCACATAACTTTCTATACTCACTCACCTACAAAACCCTCCAAAGTCTATTATTCCATTTACCTACTCCTTACAAATTACGATAAACTTTCATTACAAATTTGGTTTTAGGTAGAAATTACCTTCGAATAGACTGAAACATACTTGAAATAATTCCTCTCGATCTTGAGGGTCGAAGGCATCGAGTAACTGAGTTTCGGAGATCTACCCTGAGGTAGCATTTCATTTGTATGGTCTTGAAAATTGCTATTCAATTTTAGGAAATTGGGTGTAACTCTCTGTTATATTTTAAGTGACATAAGCCAAAACGCCACGTAATGAAGAGGTATTTAAGTTGTTGAAGATGAAAGGAGAAAAGGTGACGTGTTTATTACTTTATATAAAAGTGAAAATAAAAGTAGTTAGAGGAAAGAAAGTCGTGTATATGTACATTGATAGCGCTATTTTTGTAATTTACGTCCTCCAACGAAGAATGAAAATGTTGAAATGATGCTCAAATGAGTCCTGGGTCCATTGAGCTTAGAGTTACCTGATATTCGTTATTCAGGATAAGGGAAAAGCCCGGAAAAACCTTATCGAGGTAAGTTACCTTAGCGGAGATTCGAACTCGGAACCTCTTGAACTTGAGGCAGACGCGCTACCATCTACGCTACTAAGGCGAGCAGGATAGCGTTTGATTACAGTTCATCATAGTGACAAAGAGGAGAGCTGTGTTACTTTTTGAAGATCTGGATTTAAAGTGAATGAAAACCTGGTACATTTGTAATGCGCAGCGATATTTCGAAATGAACACAAATTGTCATTGATTTGCCCGTGCATGTATGAAAATGATAATGAGTGTAAGTCTAATTCCAAATTCATGGACAAAGAACTAACAGAATTAAACTGTAATCCTAAAATATCAAAAAAGTTTGTGCACCTTACACCAAAATGTAGAAAAATAAGCTAAATTTAAGCTAATGGGATATACGTGTTTAAAACCGACAACGAGATGCGAGGTAGAAGGCAGGTGTTCCCTTAAGTACCTATATTATGATAATTTGCCAGTCTTTCATAGTGCAAGACAGGGTATGTCATGAATGAGGTTTACGAGTGCGTTTAGATTAATAAGAATATGCATGAAGTTCTAGGAGCTTGTAGTACTTCCTTAGAAGTAGCTCTGTCATAATAGATAGTGAAAAATAATAAACTGATAATAGTAGAAATGGTAGATTGCAGAGGACTAATTATTCAATTTGATTTTCCTGAGAGTGTAGGACTTGATTTAATCTTCACATCGAATGAAACAGATTTCAGTACTGTAGATATAACATGATTGTTGATACAATTATAATTTTTTTACAGATACTTGCATATATGTTTCCGGTAAGTTCAGACACAGTAAATAGGAAACAAAAGTGTTACAGAGGAAATATGGAAAGATTGACCTCTAGGTGCTTAGCGAAAGACCTTTTTAACATAAAATTTGAAGGTGGCCCGGGACCTAATGTGTTTGGATAGCCGCATCTATATTACAAGTCTGATGAGGACTGCATATAGAAAATGTAAGACTTTTTCAGTGGGGTAAGGTACAATTTTGAGAAAAATGCAATCAAAAATTAATATTTTTAAGTAATTACATAGACTTGAGATAAAGCTGATGGCGATATACCTGGTACACTTAAAGACTGCATTGGGGTCTCGAAATCACTATTTATCTAGACACAAGAATTTGGTACATAACATATAAAATGTCGTGTCATATATACGGTAAGTTTCAATAATTAAAAACAATTAGTTCATACACCTCAATTTTTGCATATTACGTCATTGGATACCCTTCTCCGAAGTTTTAACTTAAAAATATTATATATTTTTTCAAATCATCATCATAATAATCATCACCACCACCATCATCTTTCTTCATGCTTTAGGCATTACTGCCTGATGCGCTCTACATGATTTATTTTATTGGTTCCACCGTTTTCTTTGACATGCAATGATCCTCATTCATACTGGTCTGTTCATAAATAGCGCGGTAATCACTCTTTCTCCATTTTTTGTACATGGGTTACCAATTTACTTCTATTTCTTGTTGAGTATCTCTAGCTCTTCACGTATATCTTTAGTTCGTTTGTGGTAGACTTTTCTATATCCCACAATGCTTCTTAGATATTTCATTTCATTTGCCTGAAATTTTCTTTATATTTTTCAGCTATGACGCATACTTCGCTGCCATAGATTATTTTGGATACTGACATCACTTTGTAAAATTTTAGAATGGTATCTTTAATTGCCTTATTTTTGACTTCCTTCTATTCTTCCATTTATATAGCTGAATGTTTCTGACATTTTAATTATGTCTGTTTCTTTCTTATTTGACATATAATAACCCAAGTATTTTAACTCGTCTACCTGTTCTGTATTATTACTTTCTATTACAATATTGGATCTAATCTAATAATTTTTGGATCTAAAAATCTAAAGGTCGTCACTCTACTTTTATTTTGAGATATAGTGATATTAAAGTCCATTAAAATTTTGTTTAGCACGTCTATAACGTTCTGAAAATTGTTTTCTGAGTTGGAGATAATAACATGCGATTTTTTTCCAAGTTTGCAGCAAATTATTGTTAAATATGACTACTTAATCACTAAAACTGCATGCTATCCTGAAGCGTCTTGCAAAGAAGGAAACATTAATTTTGCAAATTAATAGAAGCTGAGCATTCTCCTGTTTAAATTCATTTGCTTTCTATTTCCCATTTTAGAAACATGTCTTTGGGCACAGGATTTAACTTTTTAACAATGAGCGTGAATGCATAATTAAATAACTTTATAAGTATATGCCATTTAAATTGGGAAGTTCGGATGTGAGTGTTACTTACCTACTCCCTATTGAACGTCTTACCTTAAACGAAATACTTAAATCAACGAATGGAAAATTAAGGAGAATAAAGTAGGATTTCGGGAGTGTCAAATATTACTTAATTTCATCCATCTTAAGGAAACACGTGGCTAAATTTGTGGTAGTAATTACAAAAGTAGAGGAAAATGCCAAAACACCGAACGTACTATAATACAGATGAAATTGAAATTTAGCAGGAATTATCTGTTACACTTAATGGTGATCCATTAAAGCACGCTTGTCATAAAACAGGTTTCTTAAACGGGACGTTCATCCATGCAACAAAACAAAAAAAGAATCCTGCCTCCCCTTCATTTTGAACCCAAGCAGTTAAATTTGAATGTATCATTTGCAGTGTGTATATTAAGTAGCTGTTTAGAATGCATTTCTCAGTAATATAACATTTATAGCAGTATGAAATATTTTTTACACATTTTGATATATTTTTCTTGTGAATCGAAAACCCAAAACTAAGGATGCAACGCGCTCTCACTTTGTAGGCGGCTGATTAAAAATTAATGCCCTGGAAGTCAACCTTGCAAAGCTTAACCAGCGTGGAAAAGCAGTTAAGCCACTAACTTCAGAAGAGTTAGAAAGGAATCAGCCATGTTTATTTGAGGAAGCTAGTTGATAAATATAAAATATAGAAGGTAATAGTAAAAATAATGTATGGAGATTTATTCCTACATAATACTTTTGAGGATATCACCGAGAAAAATGCAATCAAAAGAGGGTACGCTCCTCATTACAAAATTAAATTAACAATTAAATTAATTTTCCCCACCTATGTTTCAAGTAAATACAAAGAAGCAGTCTACAGAAATATCACTCCTAGATGAGAAAGTAATAATAATGAAGAAGAAGAAGAAAAGTTAATCAACCACAAAAATTATGAACATTATTAATACCAAGAGTTCAGTCGTAATATACGCTTTAAATTTTCTTGATAAAATATTTAAAAACACCACACATTATAGGAAACGTTCCATGTATTTTCTGGAGATGTACTTGGAAGTCCTCTATATTCTGCATGACTTAAGCACAACCCGGAAACCCTAAGAGATAGAGAAAATGTTATTGCACAACAATGAAGTTGTACTTAAACACACAATCTATGCCTGATTTTGTGTTTGAATGCGTTTGATTGTGTGTGTATTTGTGTGTGAACCATTTTGGAGATATTCCGTTTTATATATCTGTACTTTCCAGTACTAATACTTTTCTCAAATGGGAAACCGTTATTCCTTTTTAACTCTTGGCCACTCAAAGATAACCTAATTTCAAAGGAATTAGATAGAGACCAGCTCTTGAAAGTGTTGAGTATCACTTAAACCCTACTGAATTCCTGTATTCCCCTTGCACTTATCGTACAAGAGAATTAGCCATACGTTTATTTTGATGAATGTGAAATAGACAGAGCAATAAGAATATTTAAGAATAACTTTATAAGTATAGAGAATGCCATTTGAATACTGCACATTAGGTTCGTCCGCCTCCGTAGCCTGGTGGTACGTGTCTGCCACAGATTAAAAACTTACTGTTCGAATCTCGACCAGAATGAGTATCTGGATAATGATATTTTTTCCGTTTATTCCCCTTATTCTGAAGGACGAATGTCGGATAATTCTAGGTTCTATATTATTTCAGAAAACGATTTATATATACTTAAGAATACGAAGTACCAGGCATATTACATGCATCTTTTGTTGTAATTTGTGTATTAATCTCAGCTAAGTCTGATTTATTGATTGAAATAGTACTTAAATTAGCAATAAAAGTTTGATAGCGTTTATGCTTTAAGTAATATTTAATTTCTTTTTTATAGGTAAGCCGTTGTCCTCAAACAAGTGCCTCTATTTTGGCAGTCTCAAGTCAGATAACTGAGACAGCTGCTAGTGGAAGGTAAGAAACTAACTTTGATTTTATAGAAGAATATTGGTAGTTTAACTGATACCACTTTAGGAACATTTGGGCCAATATCAGTTTGATCTGGGATTTTAGCGAGCCAAGGTTTTCTACCCCATAATTAAGAGAAATGTTATGCCGTAAACACTCTCTGTACATGCGACGAGTTTCTAAGGAACATGTCCATTTGAAGTTTCTCAGGGGTTATACATTCACCTTGTTAACTAAATTAATTTTTTGGCACGTGGACGTTCATATTTGGTTTGCCTTTTCATTTATATTTAGAAATTGTTGCAATATTCAGCAGTCGCATTTAAAGGAAATCTATGTAAAACTTCTCTTTATTTTGTACATTTTTATAATAGAAATTATCTTTGTTGTGTTGATTTTATAAACAGCAAGAAAATTATCATATTAAAGTCAGTGAAGTTCTTGAACTTAGCCAGGCAAGTATTCGTTCCAATATTTGCAAAATTACTGTGGAATATTTACCCATTACTATCCCACTCATATGTCAGCCATGTAATATGGATCAACTACGTGCTGGAAGTCATCAAAGATAAACCAACCGAAATTCTACATAGCGACAATTGAAGGTCATATATGTTATCACTGCTCAAAAATCCCAATATCCTTCAAAATTGGACAAAGACGGTACTTCACCTTTTATTGTTCACTTTGAAATGTTTCTTCACTGCAATACATCTCTGTGTTCAGTATGTTACCATCGTTGTTCTTGTCCACAGAGTTTGAATTTATCACTTATTATAAGAGTTTAAAATATAACCTTTTTGGAAAATTGGGAGAAATCTGTTTGCATGCTAAGAAAATTTTTGGAACAAGATTTGTTAAATCGTTTTAAATTCGGCGCCAATAAAATATAGTAGCCAGTAACGAAGTTAATTACGAAAATATTTTATTGATATAACTTTACACCAACATTAAAGTTGAGCCTGGAACATGGAACTGGTCATATTTCCTGAAAATTAAACAAGAAGAATGTACTGAGGTTGCTCTTGAGAAATGAATACACCTTTAATCCTTTTGTGCTCCATGCGTATTATCACAGGCCATGTCACGAGTGGTTTTCAAATTACAAATAAATTCACGGCGACGAAGTCGCGAAGGAATTAATCTATAAAAATTCAAAACCCCGAGTTGCATTTGTAGAAACTATTTCACGAATAAAATGAATTCTGAAAATCAGCGAAACAGATTATTTGATTCCCTAAGTCACATAGGCATACTTTAGAATACGAATGTAACTTAATCTCACAAATAACGACATACAAGATTAATAGTTCTTACAGGCCGTGCACAAGTTAACACTGGTGAAAGCAACTTTGGGGCTGATCGATTAAAGAAAATAATAAAGTGACGTAACCTCTTGAGACGGAAATTCCATCCAACCCAAAAATAATTATTGTATAATTATTTATACATATATTTATTATTTATATATAATAATTAACATATATGATTTAATGATTATGTTATTTTTCTTATCAATGTATACATGTAAAATATACTCGGCTTGCTTGGCAGCTTAAGTTCTCTTAAAGAAAGATTTTATGACTACTAGTAACCATTATCCGCGGAGCCTAAGGGCAGCAGGCTTTTGTATAAGCTAGAGTTCAAGGTTCCAGAAAAGCTTCTGTGTTGGAGAAAGTTTGATAAACAGGAAAACAAATAGGCCTCAGCAGATATTTGGCAGCCTATCAGAAGACAGAACGCCACCCACGGTATGTATAGCGCGAAAACATGGCCAATGGTGTTTCAGATGAGTTGACGCCACGGGGAGGGAGAGTTATATATAAATATCTGGGAAAACGCTTAGTAACCCGATTTGCCGACATATAGTGACACGGGAAATCTGCGCTACTCGCGATTATATTATTGCGCCTAAAATGGCCTGTAGATCCCGCGTGTGAGTAATAAGTACAAGTGAAATCCGACAGCGAGGGGAATAATTCGGAATGTCAGCTGAAGGTATTATTTGTTTCTGTGGAGCCTGCAAGCTGAGGACATTAGTCGACTATCATCATCAGACTGTATCTGGCAGAAAATAAAATGTGTCTATGACATTATCTTCGACGTATGATTCGAGCTTTTCGACCTGTCCATTCGACCCTGGATGTCCGACACCTGTAACCAGTCCGGCACAGATAAGTCCTTGCTCCTACACTTCAGTAAGTTCCTGACGCAGTCGAGGTACCCAACTTCACAAAATCATCCATTAACGTCGGAGAAAGCAGCAGAAGCAGAAGCCGCTATTTTGAGGGAGTATCTCAAAACGCGCCCTGTAACTTTGCAGACGCTTCTGAGACCAGCTGACCGTCTCACTCTCTAGGAGATCATTATACGCAACAGTAAAGGAACATGAGATAATTCCTGAATGATAATTGGCGTGGTGTGCAATTATCGATTTAGAGATGAGCGATTGGTCGGTACTCGATGAATCCTAGTGTTTGATTGGTCTATACGAGGATAGTAAAGTATTGTGAAATACTCGCGATAATGTGGCGTTAACTACTTTTAATTAGATACGCATCATTAATTGAGAGTAACACTGCAAAATACCTCTGATGAATGTTCTCAAAATAAGAAACTACTTAGAAATTTATAGGATATGTAGCTATGGTCTTATTCTGCTCCTTCTCTGGTATTCATTCATTATGCTTGCTGTGAATAACACATCCGATCTCAGATTGATTTTTTCTCATCTCCAGTTGAATATCATTTGCTCATTAGTTCACTAATGGATGTACCTACTGTGGTTACTTTGTTTTCAGCGACTATGAACTGAGAAATATCCTCGAGCCTAATTTACCCCAATTTCAGATATTGACTGCATTTACGCTAATGTGACTGTGTACCTGGCATTTCAGTGCGACGTATAACCATTAAGAGATAAGATTAATTATTAGCAAACAGCCGCCAAGTGCTTGCTCGTGTACAAAATTGGGCAAGTAGTTCTCTATGCAGTTGGCTGAATTACATTAGTTGCTACAAAGGTGGATCAATAACGGTACCCTTCATTTGAATTAATTTCAAAGACAAATATTACATTTCCAAAGGAATCTCAACCGTGGATTACCTCAGTCTCCCCTCTGGAATTTAATTACATCAGCTGTATTTTAGCAGTAGGTACTAACCGCATGCACAGCAGGTGAGCTATTCATTGTTAAAACAGGAAACGTATGAGAAATACACACATATGCTGACTCTGCTTTTTCAACAATGGAAATGTTACCTGTTCCTCACACAGAACCTGGTAATTATAAGTGGCAACATTTGGGATTGTGCTTTAAATGAAAGAGAGTTTGTGTATATATTTCATTCCATATTATAAACAATATAGATTGTGGCTGTAGTCTGATGGCTGCCATGCTAGCTTTCAAATCCAGAGGTCTAAGATTCGATTCCCGGCTAAAAATAAATGTATTTTAAGGACGCTGACAATAGTCATGTTCACATCAGTGCTACCGTTATGACGAAATATCTATCTTTGAATTTCTTACACATGTGAGCTACTACTGTAACTTTTAAAAACACTTAAAAGTCATCAGTAAGGGACGAAGTTCTACAACCTAAAAATGGAAAATCTGCATGTATCAATGAGCTAAAATAGTTTAAATATGACTTAAAAGGACAAAAATATTACCTTTTTAACTTAATGAATTTATTAATCATCTTATATTAATTGACATTAAACTTTAATTAAAAATTAATAATTTTCATGCGTAAACAGTTTAATCTTTTTGCAGAAAAAGAAACCTTCTGCACTTCTTAAGTGAGCACTTTATGGAATATGTAAGATTAAAAGGTTGTTAATTTGAGAAGAACAGTTATTGTAACTTAGGAAAAGAGTAATTAAGAGAAATATAGTATTCGTTCCTGGGATTAGTTCTCATCAGCATCAAAATTACATTGAATGTGCAGACATGTGTGTTTTAGGTTGTCAAATTGGAAGACTCCTCAGTTGTCAGACAGAATGTTCTTATAGTTCCACATCACGTGAGGTTATAGGAGCATACTTGAAGTAAGTTGATTCATCTGGGGAAAATTACGGCTCAGAATGTTCAAACGTTACTGCTAGACCACCTGTATGAATATTTGATACTGCACCAGAACTTTAATTAACTTCTCCCTTTTACAAATACATTTTAGTCTGTACAATGATTTCACGACAACGAACATTGAACATTCGTGAAAATAAAACATTTGCTTCTATATAAAAGTAGACTGTACAGTTTTGAATGTCCTTCAACTTCATGACAACGAATAATGAACAGTTTTAAAAATATCCTTCACAATTCAACACCGCTTGCCGAGACGAGTCCAAAACCCCAACTGCCTCGCTCAAGGCAAGGTACCCAGCTTCAACCTCCCGATAGAGACGGTGGCGCAGGCAAACACTAAACAAAACACAATAAGCCATTACCACCGCCCCTATAGGGTAGTCAACAATTTACTGCAATAAGCCTCTGTGCCAATCGGCACACTACCTACTAAAGGAACCTTCAAAAACCAGATATAATGTAGGCTTATTTTATTTTGAATAGCTACTGACTACATCATGATAATCCTCCAAATATGAATTTAACATAAAAATAAGCATAAATATGACCAACTATCTGAAAAAATGAGAAATATGACTTTCAAGATCCAATAAAATGTACATAATTTTCATCAGAAGACCTGTATATGATTTACTTACTGGAAACTCAGATTATAGGCTTATTAAATATATGGCTTGTCACAGGAATCCGCCCCTTAACCATTAGTTTGCACTTATTTTTCCCCACCAGGCAGAATTGGAACTTTTCTATAGCCAGCATTATTATCGTGCCTCCCTAAGGTTTGTACGTATGAGCGGGAGAGTGTATTTGTGAGTGTGAATTACATATTTACAAATACAAATTGAAGGCAAATATACCCAAATCAATAAATTTCATTACCTATCGTCCTTCTTCGCAGTCTAGTGGTAACATACTAGCCTCAGGTTCCCTAGACTGTGTGTTCAAACCAGTCGGAGAAAGGTGGATTTTTTCGGGCTTAAAAACACGTAGTAGGTTTCCTAAGACAGAGAAATAAATTCGGTAATCCTTATAGCAGATTTAAGGCGCATAAAAGAAGCTTAAAACAGTTAAATAAACCTCTGATCAAAATTAAGCGATTTTTCACGCCAGAATAGAATGGGACCCTGAGAACCACAAGTTAAAGCGTCCATTAATTAGAATAAAAAATATAAATTCGCCAGCATGCAGTCGTTCAGAAGAAAAAGCTGCCCAAGTGACCTTTGTTGATAAACGATGGATATAAAGAGAGAGAAAGAAGCAATAAAGCTGGTATAGTGTCGGTAAGGACTGTATTTCCTCTTTCTGTGCCTCTTCTATTTTATGCGAGTCTTTGGTTATTAGGGATCATTTAGGCACCAACTTATCAGCGTGTCATTATTTCATATTCTCACTTCCAGATTCCAAGGTACATGGGAAGTAATCGTACTTAAAGGAAATTATACATTTCATCTCGAATCGAATGTGCGATTTGCAGGCAATTTTGGTATTTAACCAATTATTTGTCCATGAATTATGCTGTTCACAGAAAAAGACACACACACACACACACACACACACACACACACACACACACACACACACATACACACACATACACATTTAGCTAAAAACGTTTATGAGGGTTCAGGGAATCACAAAAATGTGTTTCTGATTTTGATCTTAGTATCGAGCTGTGGAAGTAATAAAATTCAATTATTAGAGAAAATAAAAAATAATTGCACCCACAAGCGTAAACTAATCGCTTCCATAGTCATCATGATAATCACATGCAATCATCGTATACGAAATTTCTCCATTACAAAGCTCAATCTTTTCTTTACTAAGTCTGCTGATATCTCCCCTTTCTTTGGAGTAGATAACTTTGTGTGTTGTGTGTTTTGAAATTAG